>JABCKO010000001.1:179154-316275 GCA_018855915.1 Tephrocybe sp. NHM501043
AAAAGTGAATGATTTGCACAAAGTGATGGAAGTGACGGAATCATATGCGGTGTAGCAGAGGTAAATGCAACACTGCACCTGTACCTGCGAAACCCGCACCTGTCACACCGCGGGTTTAACACAACCCGCGCCATCCCCTACTAATTCAGAATTGTTTCATGGATTATCTTTAAAAGTTGATTTAAATTATATAAAAATCGGTGCATAAGAAAACTTGGTATCAGCCTGACCCTTTTTTGATTTTTTCCCTTTTTTTCAGATTTTAATTCAGGTATGACACCATAGCCAAAAGATCACTATATACTGGCTACGGCAAGACAAGTACAGTCCCAATTCTGTCTCCCAGATCGAGGTCAGGCTGGCTGCTGCCTTCTGTTAATGTGGGTGATGGGGCGAGTCTGACGTCGACGATCTTCACCATCTCGCCTTTTGTGACCATGTCGGCTGTAGGCTCTGTCCCGCCAGTAAATATTGGTCGCTTATCTACGACTTTGATTTGCGGTATCTTGACGTGGCCACATTCGATAGGTATCAACTTCCAAGTAAACTTTTCTTCGTCACCAGGCATGAGAAGAGGGAGGCGGCCGCTCCGCAGTCCCGCGACGATGAATCCATCGGATGCGTCCAGCTCAAGGTGTACAACAATGTTCGCTGACCGTGTAGGATGGTGGTTCCTGACTGTCAAGGAAAGGGGTATAGGTACGTGCAAAGTTGCGAGGGAAGGTATACGAAGTAGAGCGATCAACCCTTCAATGGGGGGTTGCAGTGCAGGTATTGGTATTGAGGTCGAAGACAGACAGCCAAAAGTACCGCCTTTCTGGACTCTGTGGAGTGTTGGTTAAGTACAAGTTCTTGTATGTGATAGAACGACCAGACCTTCTCCATAAAATGCGATAGTTTCCGGGGCTCGGTATAGGCGTTTCGGCAGCATCGTCTTCAGGCGGTGCAAGGGCAAACCGACATACATGAGAAAGCTCGTCGCCTGGATAGTATTCTGCGGAGACGAATTAGTTGGCGATGGCTGAGAATATCGATGCAAACCTGAAGGTGATGCTCCTGCAGCGTCCACTGAACAGTCAATAAATTTGGCACGCTCGCTTTCCTACAATGCTGTGAATAAACCATTCATTGTATGAAAAGTGAACTGCACCTGTTTTTCGAAGATTACGGAGTCTATTTGCAAGGATGATGGGCCGGCACACTCTATTCTCGTATTAATCAAGCCTTCGCATGTTCTGATTGAATTCCAGATATGTCCGTCGAAGGTGTTTAGGTCCGCCAAACCTGACCAGGAATCTAAGCCTTGTCTGTAGGAAATCCTCTGCACGATTTTAAACGGATCTACAGCTGGGACGACTAGCATCTCCGTAGTCTCCGTCATGTCATCTAGTTCGGAATCTTCAGAGTCCGTAATTATGTGTGTAGTTCGGGATTGGACCGAGATATCGATCATTCTGTCGCCAGGCGCGCCGCTATTGATCAAGTAGAGAGTCTTGAGGGCTGTGGCCCCAGGAGGAAGCACTCCGAAAGGAACACCTTTGATGAAATTAGATGAACGCTCGTCACCCAGGATTATTGTGTTCACTTTGAGTGGGATATGCATCAGATTGAGTCTAGAAAGGCATCGGAAGGTAGGACTGACCGGCGCCATCGATTTCCGTTGGAGGAATGAGAACATTGACCACCACGTCAAATGGTCTACTGTCAACATTGGTTATCTCAATCGTGATTGGGTATTCCTCATCCAGGTAGGCGGGCGAGTCGTGCGACAACGATACAGCCAGAGTATGTGAACGATGTCTGACGCTGCAATGCACATAAGATTGGAACCTGAAGATGATGGAATGGTTTTTACCTGAGAAAAGACGAAACTTCTCGCTTAAGGGGCAGGAACTTCGGGGGTTCGACTGAGCTCAGCCATCGAGGACTTGGCACATGTTGACGAGGAGCGCTGAGATCCACTGGTATGTCAATCTTCCATTTTTCTTCTTCCAAGCCAACAAGAATTTTGTCGATCTGCGATAAATTCACGCCGAGCCCTCAAAATTGAAGGTGGGGAGAGACCACTCGCCTTGATTGATGTTGGTACTTCAGATGAGACACTCCCCGATAAAATGAAGCAGCCTCCAATGGCCCATCGTAAGTCAGCGGTGACGTCTTCCAGATTCTCCGAAGACGAAGGAATATGCCCCAGATTGACCAACGTGAAAGATGAACGCTGAGAATCTTCCGATTGCAGATGTCGCACAATCAACGGGGAATGTCGATGAGAAAGATGTATAGAGAGTGATGAAATCGGGAGAGAAGAAATGGAAATGTTCTTAGGAGCGATAAGGGATATTTGAAATGCCTCCGGTTGTCCGATATTAGTCTCAGGAGCCCAGAAGACGACGCTGTGTTTGACTAGAGACAGAATGAGTAATTCGTTGTAAAAAATGGGCTACAGCTCACATATTGATCGCGATTCTGGGATGTCAACAACCAATGCTTCATCTGATGAAGGTACTGTACTCTTCGCAATTTTAGAAAATCAATGGAAAGTGAACGCGGTGAATACTCTTACTTTCAAGATGGCCACTAAATCCTCTTCAATAAAACTTGACTCTTCTGATTTGGGGGAAACTGGACTGGAAGTAAATCATCAGGACTCAAGGAAAGGTATGTTCAAAAGGCTTACCATCTTGTCCCAACATCTCGATCAATAATCTTATGCTCAGCTCGATATCGCCAAGCTCCCGCGCACACGCGTACCAGGTGGATAGGAGGGGCTGTAGTAACGAATCCCAACTCTCGCGACGATAAATTGTTGCAATGCGCTCGAAAAATCTGTTCAAATGTAAGAACGATAGTATAGCCGGATAGTTAGATGGATGCAAACCGTATTGCCATATCGTGTTTGGCAGACTCATAGTACGTTAGAGCAATTCGATAGGCAATCCATAAAGTTAGCCGGCTCTGAGTCAGGTTCTGTGGATCCACAACAGTGTGTTTCTTGAACAACTCGTATGCCTTGGTGTAAAGCTGGAGCATGATGAAATCAACGACGAGAGAGGGTGGCATGCAGCTGAAGGGTCTCACTTCTAGAATGATCGTCAAGTGATCGACTTTCTTCTCATTTGAAAAGCCAGGCGACGATGCAGGGACTTTCTGAGAGTTCTGAAGAAGTTTAAGACCGCAGATCAAGACATACCAATGATTGGACTGACCTCTATCTCTAACGCAGCTAAGAATCTTTCTCGTCTTGTTTCTGTGCACTTGGCAGCCATGAAATAATAGAACCCTGGATGTTGTAGAGCATGGCTTGGATTGATTCCTAGTGACCGAATGGTTTCTGTCTCAAGTGCACTCGCCGCGAGAGCCCTTCCGTTGGGTAGAGATGTCGCTGCGTTCGCGATGATGGGTCGATGGACTGGGATAACCAATGTTGTTCGTGTCCCCTGTTCTAGCAGCTCAGCAAGAACACGATACCTAAGGAAATACTTTAGCGTATTGACATTGCGAGGCTAAAGCGCTCACTGTCTCGCGATCCAACTCCAGTATTCAAACGTTTCTTCACCGATGCCCCAGCCGCGCGAAAAGTCGCTGAATATCCGCACATGCGTGTTATGATGGGAGAGAGCAAGAGCATGCTCGTTGTTGTATAGATAGAGCTTGGTTATCTAGAATTCGCCCAAAGTCAAGCGTTTCTGACCTATATGAAAAGAATCAAGCTTACCTTGAGATTGATACAATCTGCAAGGACTTTCGCTTCGGCCCATCTTTTGGTCCTGGGTGGCAGTATCGCAGTCGATCCAAACATGACAACAAGCATACTATGCGCGTCCTGGTAGTGTCTGATTGGCACGAGAATGGGTTAATGATACTCAACCGAAGACTGTGTTAACTGACTTCAGAGCTACCTCATCTTCCCCACGGAATTCAGCGAAACAAGCCATCTTGTATTCGTACCGTACGGTCCATCCCTCTGGACGGAGAGGGCGGGGTATATTCGACACGCCAGCGAGTGGGATTGGATGGTTCGCTTGCGAATGGCGGTTGCGTTTCCGGCGGACGCGTTTTGAATGCGCGGTATAGTACTCTAAGGCAGGTTCGTACAATGCTTGCTGGAGGCTGCATCCCATTGAATAAGGCAGCTTTTTGTGATTGAAGAGTTGACATCTTCGTACCTCTTGACAAATTCACCCAGCTCACTTTGGCTCACAGGGCTCAGCACGAACAAAGCAGCCCTAGAATCCAAGCCACTCTGCCGGCGGATAAAAGTTAATCGTGTATCTAGTGTAGGATCATCTGCGAACAGCAAGATTGGCATTCAACTATGTCCAAAATGTAAACGTATCTCACCTAACATCTTTCTACTGGCCATTAGCACGACAGTAAGTTTTATACCGCGCTCATTCGTCCCTTTCTTCCGTTGCGCCACCTCTGCAGCAAGCTCCATGTCCTGTCTTCGTTCCTCCATCTCCTTCTCGCGTTCGCGATTGAGGTCGGGTGCATCGAGCGGAGAAGCCGCAGCGCCAGACGGTGGAAACTCGTAGATGCGCAGGAACATGACGAACACAGATGGTACGAGATACGTGTGCTTCCTAATCCATATTGGGGCGATGAGACCATCAGGATGAAGAGGCGAGCTTGGCGTCAGTGGTGATAATGGTGAATGCGCCGCAGAGTACGTAGGATCTTCTGGCGGGACAAGTTTTCGTGGGGGAAATCGGATATCCTTCTCTACGAGGATCACTTGAAATGTCTTTGCCTTCTCCGGCTGCCATACAGCAACCTTGCGCTGAGCCTGGAGCGCCTCGCGCAGCCGAGACGCAAGGAGCGCGAAGTCGTCGCGGCTGCTTTTGGAAGATGTTGGTGTTGGAGGTTGGGATGTCGTCCCTGCGTCAATGCCGGCGACGAACATTACTGGCGCTAGCTGCGCCAGAAGCTCCGGAGGATACGAGTTCATCGTGCTCGACGATGGTGACGACGTTGACCACAAGCCAATATGTGATTATGTAACACGGCTTTCTCTCTTCAATGTTGCCTCCTCCAAGACCGCGATATCCATGCCATTATCCATCCACCTGGCAATCTTTAGAGTAATCAAGGCTTTTAAGTGTACAATATCGGCTTAGCCGGTGCTAGACTACCGCAATTTGGCTTTGTTCTTTGCATACGCCACCCCACAGTGTGTACGCGTGGGTCCCTTGTATTTTTGAAGGCTTCTTTCTGTCAACACCACGAAACTGTCAAAAACAAGGACCCTGCCATACCAAATCCGGTGCTTAGCTTGTAGTCTGCAGGGCCATATAAGATGGTCGCCCGTCCACTTCAAGACATCCTTGGGCTGCGCTCAACCTGCGATTAACAACGCTCGCATATTCATCCTAACTTATCCAATGCATTTTTCTGCCTTTACATCCACTCTCTTTATCACTCTCGCTGCACTTAATGGTACGTCATACGTGGCAGTTTTGGTGGGACGAGGGGTTTCTAATGATCTTATAGTGACAGCTGTCCCTACACCTGCACCCATCCCACCAGAATTGCAGCCTATTGTCGCGGCGAAGAATAATTTAGGTGGGGTGGCGGTGGTATGTCATACTTACCTGCCGTCTTCAGAATTGTTGCTCATGTCCAAGTAGGACAACGATGATCCCAGATTCCTTGCCTTAAACTACTCAAATGGGGGAGCGATGCCGTCAATACCGATGGCCTATATCGCTGCTGCTTCAATAACAACAGGCACCTTGCTCGCGGCCTTTGTATGACGGTTACGGCACCGAGGTGGAGAGAGAGGTTGGACGAGTTAGTCAATAGACACTCCTAATTGCAAGATATAGAAATACAATATTTGACGGACAGACACTCGCGGCGCCAGACACACAACCGTCCGTCCAGATAGGCAGGACCCAATTAGTACATCTCCAGACTCATGCCGTCGTGGATCTCATAGTCCGAGAGGGTGATGTGATCTTTGTAGATAGTGTACCTATGAATGTGCACCAATTAGCAACCCTTCACATACTAATGGAATCCCTGCACGAAGACGCACCATTTCTTCAGCTGGATCTTTGCCGCATTTGTGCCGGTCTGTGCGGCAATGAGCTTCTTCAGATCGCCTACGGTGTCTTCAGAATCACATTTGACTCGGACTGAATGGGTATGAGGGCGATTCTGATGAAGATATTGAAGGCGGAAACGAACCTTTGCGGCCAAGTCGATCGTTTGCGATAACCTGTTGAAGTTGTTAATATTCATGTGGGAGATTCGTGCAGAGCTGAAGAGTACCTCGATCATACCCATCCTTGAAGAGCTGGTCAAGAGCAAGGGTCAAGGACGCATTGTTTGGTCAAGGTGCTATAACAAAATATCGCGATGTCCCGATTTGATATATTCATCGAGTAAAATGGGTATGTATAATGACGTAATAATCGTAAAGGTTCGTAAAAATAAAGCTGCCCAATGGCCCAAATGAGGCCAACCCAACAGTAAAGACTGGAGAGGTTTGTTCAGTAGCTGTCGTGATGATGATGGTTGTGCCTTCAAGTTGACGATGAGGGACAGGCGAAAGGAGGCGCGACTTGTGTCTGCTCACCTTCTGACACCACAGCAATAGCAGGCCCGCGCGGAAAGGAAAACGACAGCCAGCCATGTCATGGCGACAGCAGCAAGGACCAACCATATTCCCGGGCCGAACACGACCTCCAAGCTGTATGGGATTTCATCGATGATGTTGTTCCTGGCAATGATGACAAGGGCGAGGTCTATTGCGAGGACGACGGTGGCAGCTATTGCTGTGAGGATTGTGACGACGAGAGCAAAGATTGCAATGCCATGGGGGCCCAGGAAGCATGAGGTGATGAATCCGAGGAAGGAGAAACCAGCGGCGATGGGATGAAGGACGAGAACGACAAGGAGGCCCTGCTCGACGGCCTGGACGATGGAGGGAGAGATGCCGGCGAGGTCGGTGGGGTTCTGGGGTATATCGTAGCTAAGCATGGGCCCAAAGCACTCTCCGTTATTTGTGAGCGATGTTGGGGGATCGAGGGCGCTGATGGGGCGTTGGATGGGGGTGTGATGGGGTATTAGGGACTGACCTGGATGCACAGACGCCCCATACACCGAAGCGGAGCTCGGTAGCGATGTTGGTGGGGACCTGGCCGGTGAGAGTGGACCTGACGGCGAGGAGATAGACGGGCTTGATGATGGGGAGGGAGAGGGCGACGAAGAGGAGGAGAACGAAGGCAGCGACGAGGAGGACGAATGCGGCGGCCGAGACAAAGCGGTGGTGCTTGAGGGGACGGTGCTTGTCCTTCATCGCAGCAGCAGAGCCTGAGCCCAAGGCCTAGCAGGAGAAGGACATGCATGTCACCACAAGACCACCTGTTGACGTCTATTTGCGCTATGCTCCCTCTCCTCGCCATGGCTGGCCTCGTCGTCGCTGCCCAGGACATCCCCGAGTAAGCCCGTCTCCTCGTCCTCGCTGGCCGTCCCAACCTCCACACAGGTTCGACATGGACCCTTATCTCGAGTATCGCCCCCCTTTCGCCCAGTCGCTCCCCGTCCAGATCCTCCTCACCGGCGTCGTCCTCACCCTCGTCGCCGTCCTCTTCATCCACCTCATCTTCACCGCACAGTACCACTGGCCACTCGCTCCCGTAAACTATGTCTTTCAGATATCAGGCGTCACCACCCTTCTCATATCCCTTATCGCAACCATGCAAGTCATCCTCTCCACCACCCACAATGAGAGCGAGAAATGGCCCTACATGCTCAGCTACATCGCCGTCAATGTCCCTCCTTTTGACAAGAATTTCGAAAACGACGACTGGAATATTGCAGAGCGCGCAACATGGCTCGTCATGAATGCATCCACCTCCGCCCTGATCCAGGCCCGTTTACTTCCCTCTCATTCTGATCCACTACAGTCTCATCTCTGCTCTAGATCACCCACATCCAATTCCTCACCCTTCTCTACCCGTCCCGCCTCGAGGGCCGCCTTATTTTTGCGTTACTTGGTCCGTCGTTCTCCCATCGCAACCCACAATACTCACCTTTGACTTCTCAGGTCCGTTGGCAATCGTTGCTGCAGTCATGCAACTCATACCAATAAACGAAAGCGAGAATGCCAATAGCGTCGCCTCTGCTGTTCGAAACGTCTGCAATGCCACCCTCTCTCTCCTATTCACTGCCGCTCTCTTTATTTGGGGTCTTCTCGTCAACCGGAACAATGCCTGGAGGACCGACGGGGGCACTGCTGCGTTTGGCGCTGCTGCTCTTTCTCTCGCGGTCGTCAGCACTGCACTCAACTTCCTCTACGTCCATCGAGAGGAAGAATATGTCTGGTTACCAGGTCTCATGTGGGCTGTCATCCTTTGGCAGAGTTTCTTGGGATGGTGGTGGTGGGTGGGTGCTGGCAGTTCGAGCGGATTCACCGAAGAGGTCGACATTCTTGAACAGTTGGAAAAGGACACGAAGCGTGAGATACGACGGAAGGAGGCGCGGGAGAGAAGAAAGGAGAACAGGTTGCGCGCCAAGAAAGTCTGGAGAGGCGTCACCAGCGCCTTTGTACCTCAAGGGACTGGAAACCGCGGCAGGTCACACTCCATTCATCGAGTCAACACACAGCGGACGGACAGATCGGCCACGTCTCACAGCCCTTCAAGCTCTCTCCCCGACGCTTCACCGGATCTGCCTGATCCTGCATTGTCTGTATCATCAACGTCGACCAATGGATCCCTGTCCACACTCCCTCGGCTGCTCCCTCCATTTGTCCATCGATGTTATGCGTCCCTACGCCATGCCCATCTCATTGCAGCTCGACAACAAGCCGTCGAGCGTGTAGAGAGAATACGGGAGAGGGAGCGGAATGGAATCCCTGACCCGGTGACGAGTGGGTGGGGTCTGGGGAGCTTCGCTTGGAGGACGCGGCGTGAAGAGGACCTGCGATCACCCAGTCAGGAGTTTGAGATGCACCACCGTTACAAATGGCCAGTTCACGCAGTAGACCTTCAGGGACAGAGGCAAGACAAGGAGTCTGACGAGCAAGATGATGAGGATGAAGCTAATGATACCCAACATCCGCCACCCCCGATATCACCACCACTACCACAGCTTGCTCCCCTTGCGCCCGCAGCACCACGGCAAAGGTCGATGTGGTGGTGGGGCCCGCTAGCGCGGTGGCGACTGCAGGATTCCACTTCATATTGACAATACATGATAGCTTGATTCCTGGATACCATCCCTAAAAACCCATGTATTATAGTATGTAACTCTATTTGTAAAGACCTAGGTGACGTCTAGATCACTGCTCCGTCCACATTGTTGTCCCCCCCACCATTCGGTGTACCTGCTTCAGAGATAGAAATGCCTTATAGGTTATTTCTGTAGAATGGGTGTGGGGACTTTTGAGGCTCACTGGCAGAGGGAAATCCGATCTTCTCTTCGACCCAGTCTCGAATCAACATTCCTGCGATGGCTGTGGCGGGCGGTAGTCGGAAGGGCGGATCGTCACGCTTCACACCGGCGGCGGGTTTGTCCTCGTAGGTCGGGTTGAGATGGGGTGTCTGCTGATTATTGCTATTGCGTCCTTCCGTGCTCTCGGCCATCTTTCTGTATTCGTTGCTGCCGAATTTACCGCCGATGGGATGACCTAGGACGTCGAGGATCTCGGAACGACTAAACCACCGTGCATCTGTAAACCTGTTAGAGACCCCCTCCATGCACTGTTGACCCACAGGAACGTACCAACGAGCTCATTATCAAGGTCGACGCGGATTGGCTGAGAGGAATCAGCCTTAGCATAAAATCCAACCATGAGGTTGGCGGGATACGGCTGCAGAAATTTTCGTCAGCGGTTCCCGTCAGCTAACAAACGAGATTGAATAGCACCCATGGCTGCCCGGAATGATATTTGATGTCCCAGACACTGACTCCCGCCTCTTCCCACATTTCTCTTGCAACCGCATCTTCAAAAGTTTCTCCAGGTTCAATGAATCCTGCCAAGGCAGAATTAAACTTGCCCGGGAACTTTTTCTATCTGAACGCGTGAGTTCGACATCAGAGCAAACGAGGGAGAACGTACACCTCTTCCGAGAAGAACTTTGTCACCAGATTCGTCAATTGCAATCATGATGACAACTGGATCTGTGCGTGGGTGGGTAAAGTTGTGCAATCCTTTGCTATAAATGGCAGATAAGTCGATGGTAAGGGCAGAGAAATCGGTAACTACGTTGTAGGGCAGGGTTTGCGGCCGGTATTATCTGCCCAGGGTAACAAGGATGAGCAGGAAAGTTTCCAACCACCCCACATAGAGTAGGTAGGCGACCCGCATCCTGCACAGAACTGCCGCGAGGCTGTTAAAGGTGTTGATTACATCGCAGCAAATACAAATAGAAGAAACCTTGTTGCGTTGATTCCAATCCACCAAACTCCTTGCTTCCGCAAATACAGCTCCGGAGAAGCTGTCCAAACCGGTCATCAATACTCTCGGCTCAGACCATGACAGGACCTGTCCATTCTGTGCTGGTTCTGTCGCTTGCAAGACTTCGTTGAGCCTTTCAGGAGAGAGATCAAGATCAGCAACGTCCATTGAGAAGTATGGTGTTCCATCAAGATTTGCGATGGCGGCTTCGGCATCCACAAATTCAGAGGATGGCAGCGCACTTGTCTTGGAGTTCTCTTTCAGACCAAGAAATACCACCGGGGAACTGTGGTGGCGCGCAGCCTCAGTAGGAGAGTGCTGCACGTCCGGCGGCTCGACGACCAGCTGGCCAATCTCCTTGTTCTGTCCAAAGTAGGGTTCCGGCCCCAACAGTGGTTTGACGTCTTTAGTTGTCAAGAATACGAGGGATTGTCTATGCAAGGTATCGGAGTTGGCAAGCACCAGGGGTTGCCCTGCGTTGAACACCAGCCAACGAGTAGATGGAGATGCAATGATGGCGTTCAGGAATGGATGAGAGGTACGCAACCACGAAAGGCGGTTCAGTGGTGATCCTGAGAACATGTTTCTATTTGAAAGTAAATGTAAGTGATACCGAGAAGGAATATTAAGCACTTACGACGTGCTTAACATTCTGAATAGCTTTAGCAGGTGAGACGTGGTTAGTATTATGCTGTGGCAATTGAGAATCAAGAGGGGCCGGAATTACTCTGTTCAGGCGACGCGTCTTCGGAGAAATTATTGCTAGGATTGGTAACGCACACTACACAGAATACTATCGTAATCACACAGGAGGTTGCGAGGCCCGAAGTTGCCGGGCCTCGTTTGTCACGGTGTTTACGCGTCATGTGGCCTCCACTTCGACGCGTCGCGTATCTGACCCTGTTCTCACCTACAACTTTGTGGGTCAGCATATCAACCATGAGGAGGCTTTAACGTGTAAACTGGGTTTCACCATTTGGTAGCTCACACCGCAGAATTGCATGAACCTGTTCAGGTTGCGGTCTCTCGCATCCGAGACGTCTGAAAGCTCATAGTCCTGCATCAGGGCTTTGGATGTGTCCGCTGGTTATCCAATCAGTGTAAAGTACAATTTTGACGGAGTTCATTCACTTACCGTCAAGGTTGAAAAGCTCTCGGAGAGTTTTGGGATATCTCTCGCTGACCTCCCCATTCGACATGTAGATCTCGCAGAGTTTGCTGTCGGGCTGGTTCGACCTCAAGAGAGCGTTGGATCGCCGATTCTCACTAGAAGAATTCAAACATCACATCGAGACTTAGTTATGAACGGGACCTACGAGTTCAGAAGTTCTTTGCGCAACCCCTCGAGCTCTACCTTTTGTCCTGCGACCTCGTCCTGGAGGTTCTGTGGGATCATTGTCTCAAGGCATCGTGTGACTTCTTTCTGGACAAGCTCGTCTATTTCTGCTTCAATCTCTCGTTGCGCTGATGGTGACAAAGAGTCATTAATGTGCAGTCGCTAGAGGAAAAGGCAATCACCTTGTTCCTTCAAATGCTCTAACAATTGGGTGTTGAGGTAGTCTTTCAAAATGACTTGATTGGAAGTATCAGTGAAGAAAGATGAAGAACAATCAAAACACCTGCGATTTATCTCGACGATTCCGTCCTTGTGGATCTGGTTCTGCTCCTTCGCAAGCCGCTCGAATCTGCCTCGTGTTTATGCATCACCATTCGTTGACTTTGTTCGAGGGTAAGCACTCACCTCTGGATTTCAGAAGCACCCCCCTGTATTGCGGTTTCTTTGGTCTGGCTTTCGAGTTTCCCAAAAATGTTCTACACTTAAGATTGAACACTTGTGGTCAAAGTCATCATTCACTAGCACTCACACCCAGAGATCCAGTGGCCGCTTTCAAGCTGTTTATGTAATTCGCTGCCGTCAATGTGTCCAAAGCTTTGATGCGGAAAGGAACATTGAGCTGCTCGGGGGTTCTCGTTGGAGTCAAGGGCTGCATTATTACGTTGAAACTGGATGGGGGCAAAGAGGGGGAAGGCTAGGAGGGACAGGGCCACCTCTCTCCACGAGGTTTGAACGTGTCATGCTTTCACAAAGGTTTGACCTGAATCACATCGAGAACTCGTGGTAACTCCTGCCTGTCCGGTTCGAAGGCAAAAGGCTTGCCATCTGAAGAGGGATAGAATTCCAGGGGTTGTGATATTAGTGGATAGTTAATGTAATTGTACAGATCTACAACTTAAGCGCAAACATTGCGGCTTCTTCTAAGGCTGTTTGCTCTCCGTAGTTAGGTCAGTGGTGTCTTCAGTTACATTATTCAGCTGAGCTGCCATAAGGGTTCGGAATCGCGAATCGGCGCGGTTGACCTATGCCCGTTAGCGAGAACCTAATAGGTCGAACATCACCAGAAACTCACCAGGTGTCGGTACGTGCCGGATTCAGTAATCCTTCCATCTGCACTTTTGTGAGAAAAATGCCATGTATACAGATTATCATACACACCTTCCAATACGACTATCCGTTCCGCTCTTGCGATAGTAGACAATCGGTGCGCGACTATGAGTACAGTAGTTTGCCTCGACTGCAAAATCTTGTCAACTGCATCATTGACCTATAATGGATTGGTCAATAATTGGCAATTCTTCGCAATCATAAAACGCACCCGGCGCTCTGATGTGGCGTCCAGCGAGCTTGTCGCTTCATCAAGTGCCAAAATTGCGGGCTTCTTGAGGAGGGCACGTGCGATAGCCAGTCGCTGCCGTTGACCACCGCTTAGGCTCTGCCGTCCAACTAAGGAAGATGAGCGGCATGTATCTTTATATTATTGGAAGTATAGACGAACTTTCGGTGTCAAATCCTTTCGGCATTCCCCAAACGAATTCGCAGTTGGCTTCTCTTGCAGCGTGCTCGATCTGTTCGCGTGTAGCGTCAGGATTGCCGTAGGCAATGTTACTAGCGATCGTCCCAGTAAACAACACAGGGTCCTGAGGGACAACACCGATGATTTGACGCCAAGAAGCAACAGAGAATTCTCGGATATCTGCAAATAGGTTGAAATGCAACGTTTTGAAGTATGATGTCACGTACCTTGCCCATCGAACGTAATCTTTCCCCTGAGAGGATCGTAGTATCGCAAGAGAAGCGAATGGATGGATGATTTTCCACCGCCGCTTTTGCCTCTGAATGACGAGTATAAGGATAGATCAATAACGAAAAGAAGAAACATACACAATGGCGACACTTTCGCCGATCCCGATGTCCAGGTTGAGATCTTTCAGAATTTCGACACCTTTGCGACTAGGATACTCAAACTGAACCCCTTCGAACTTGATGGGGCCACGCCTAGTGTGCGATACAGCGACGCCAGTGTCAGGGGGTATGGCAGGTGTCCTATCTAGAAGATCAAAAATACGAGTTCCTGCGCCGATTCCACGCATTATGGACGACTTTGCACCATTCAGAATACGCGGTCAAGGGGAAAGAATAGAAGGCATACAAAGAACGAGCTACAATCAACCTTCGTATTCAGCAGAGTAGAAGATATGTAGCGTGAAGATACGTACGTCAACATCTGCAAACCGCTGCCGACGTACACAGTGTAAAGAAGAAGGCTGGTGAGGTCTCCAACTGATATATTACCATGTGAAACTAGGGTGCCGCCTGAAAGGAAGATGTCTGCAACAATCGACACGAGAGAGATAATTTCCTAAATTTACCATAACCGAGTAAGGCCAACAATGTGACATTTCCACTCCACCCAGTGCTGCCGAAAAAGATGCCGCTCGCTATAGCCTCTTTCCTGGCGAGGGTAAGGACATTGAGGACTCTATCATGGAACTTCTTTTCTTCCTGTGCGTGACCGTTATATGCCTGAACCGTCCGTAGTGCCGACAAAGATTCAGAGGCCACCTGTCATGGAACTGATGGTGAGAAATCATACAATCATGTTTTAAACTTGCAGCCCACCTTGGTCATTTCCCCCATTGATTCCTGAGTCTTATTCGAAAGTTTCTTCAAATAACGACCATAGAAGACCTTGCAGAATAGGATTTGAAGACAAGAAGACTCCTCTCAAAGGACCAACTTACTGCACCCAACGAAACTGGAGGGACCACGGCCAACATCAACAGAGTGAGGGTCGGGGATAGATAAAACATGGCACCCACTGCAAGAAGCTTAGTTTGATCAGGTAGGCAGTGTCGTGAGTACTTACATCCGACGGAAGACATGACAATGGACCGCAGACCATCGGAGAGGTTTTGAGTAACACTGTGTACAAATGAGGTCAAAGCTTTCGCAGATGTTGATTCAAGTACCTTTCGCCGACTATGCTTGTATCGACACTAAGACGGCTAAGAACATCACCCTCACCTCGTTCGACGAATTCCACCTCTTGCTTCAGAGCTGCAGCGTATGTACGTTCACGAAGCCTAGCAACTATTCTTTGTCCTGTGTGAACCATGAGTACATTGTAATAGATGAACGCCATTGAGAACCTCACCAGACATGCGCATGAGCACAGCACGGCCAGCGTTCGCTACAGCACCGGTCGTAAATAAGAGAAGAAGACCGGCTGATGCTTCCCAAATGGAAAGTCCAAATGGTATTTGCTATTGATGGGTCAGGCTACGCCATAGTAAAAAAGAATCATACATACCGGGCTTGTAGACGAGAAAAAGTCAATCAACTTCCCGATCGTGAAAGGTATGCTCATGGACACAGAGGACGAGACCAAGAGTAGTCCGATGGCAATGAGGAGAGGCTTCCGCTCCGGTTTCGCAAGGGATACAATCTTTCGAAACGACGATGCCGACTGGGGTGATTTCTTGAAGAGCGAAAGTATTGACGGCTTCTCCTCAGAAGCTGGTTTCGGAGCGAGGGTGTTCTCGTTCCTGAGGGGTGCCTTAGCATGAAATGGCCTTGCACATTGCAGAGATAAGTGGAAATATCCCTGTAACAGCGGCCGCACGCAGCTACTGAGTATCGGGGCCGCAGAAGTCCCACGTCGAACATTACAGAGGATTGGGCTGAGTGAGCGCGGTCTCAAGAGAGGCCGAGCATAGATCGAAAGCATGCCTCGAAGGTCAGGTTCCAGCCAGGCCTTGACAGTTCAACCTAGCAGAGGGCAGATGGCCCAGCTTCACGTTCTGGCCAGTGTAACTGCCAAAGAGAGAAAAGCGACAGGATGGACTGTCCTGTGTCCAATATCACGGTGTAACTGTTGCCGAAAAAGTTTGACACACGTGTCATGATTCAGCAGATCTTATCTTATCTCTCTGTGATTTACCAAAATTGGAGCAACATTCATGCGCGACTATTGACGCGACCTCCACAGTGCTCGGCTGGACATCGCGAACCTTTCTTCAACTGTTGACCGTATCTGTACCACCAGTAAACTGCGTGCTGAATTCCTGGACAGGCCATAATTTACCGGCAACCTGTAAACCAAACACTTTGCATGCTTTGTGTCACAGTCCGACCGTTCATTCAACAGTTCAACACAATTCGAATCAGAGCAATGTCGGCCTCAGCTATCTTTACAGAATCTTGGCTGCCTGGCCCTGGAGCGACTCAGTTCTATACCCGGACATACACCCCCAGTAACGCGCCCAGAGCTGCTCTAGTGTTCATCCATGGCTTCGCAGAGCATATCGGTAGATATACCCACTTCCACCCCCTACTCGCTCAACACGACATAGCAATTTTTGCACTCGATCAGAGAGGCTTTGGAAAGACAGCGTTGGATACAGAGGGACACAAGAACAAGGACAGCGCCTATGGGAAAACGTCTTGGTCAGAACAGATAACAGACATTGCCTGGGCTGTCGAACACGTTAAGAAGTCTTTTTCGGGCGTGCCTACTTTTTTAATGGGCCATTCTATGGTGAGTACCACATCTGTCCCCGATAATGAAGCTTATGGACTATTGAAACAGGGTGGTGCTGAAGTCCTCGGGTTTGCGACTGGGCAGCCATCCGCCTCCGACTTATTGGCAGGCATAATATCCACAAGCCCATTGATCCTCCAAACGAAACCCGCCCCCAAACTCATGCGCTTGTTGGGCGGAATGGCCAGCATTTTGTTTCCAAACCAGCTTGTTCCTGCCAATGTGGTTCCAGGCGTATGTGTCTCGATTTTCAAACGGATTGCGTATATATGGTAATCAAATTCCAGGATCTCTCGCACGACCCTGCCGTCAACGATGCATATTTGAAAGATCCCCTCGTCAAACAGTTCGGCTCGCTCCGTGGGTTGAAAGATATGCTATCCCATGTGAAATCCATCCAATATTGTTGCGTATCTGGTTATTTACAATTAATTTAGGGCGAAATCTTATTGCACACGGAATACAAGAATTGGCCGAAGTCTCTTCCTGTAAGTGAAGTATTTGATTTGGCATGGAGTACAGGGAGTAACCCCGCTCTAAGCTACTCTTGGTCCATGGTACCGAAGATAAAGTTACGTCACCCAAGGCTAGTCAAACGTTTTATGATAATATTCCTGCCGTCGACAAGAGAATTAAGCTGTTTGAGGTAACAATTTGGATTGTTACCTCACGTTGGAAACTGCACTCACAATCATCTCAGGGAGGGTATCACGAGTTGCACAACGAGCCCGACGGCGTCAAGGAGCAGCTGGTTGCAGATGTCGTTGCATTCATAGAGGCACATTTGCAAGCAGCTCGTTCCAAGATGTAGCGTGGAAATGGTGGAGGAGAAATAGATACCTCTCAAAGACCGTGAACATACTATTTTTTGCAGCTGACTGGTGAAATGAAGAAATGGCAAGTTCGCAAGTAAACTACGCCCGAACAACCCGCTAGTATCCTGCAGCACCGGGAGCAGCATCACCCTCCCTTTTCAAACGAAGCAGGACCTCCTTGAACCTCGTCAAATCAGTTGTGCCGGCGCCAGTCCTGGCAATTGTCTTGCTCTGTGAGTTCTGTAGCTCAATGAGGTCGCTGATACGTTGCCATGTCGTCCCGTTGGAAAGGGCTTCTGACAAAGTCGCGAGATACTCTGCCTCTTGATCCCTACGAAACGCATATAATTGAGAATTTGGGTAGAAATGAGATACGACGGTCTTCTTACTTGTTCTCCCTGATGTTCCTCTCTTTCTTGGATGAGTAATTTTCGTAGAACTCGTCGATTGAACGTTCGGCCTTGGCAATGGTTCCTTGACGTCGCGCTTTCGAAGCTTCGTCACGAGCAGTGATTTCTTCCTGTTGTTTAGCGCGCCAGTCTCTGTTTACTACAGTTAAGCACAGGGAAAGAGAACGGACATGCTGCGTACCTGATTACTTGCGGTTCGTCCTCTTCTATAGGTTGATTCAAGATAGGCGTCGACGTGAAAGCGGAAGGTTGAGGACGAGGGGCAAAGGTAGCTCCGCTGAACACTGGTTGAGTGGGTGGTGGTGGCGACTAGACAAATGTTTGAGCCTGTACGGTGACGTGACACGGATGCTGCCTCCACGTCGCGCAATAGAACAGAGAAACACACCTGGCCAATATCAATATCCGGGAATTCATTTTGGAACTTCTCGAGCTCGTCATCGCCTGTGACCTTCACAGCATTGTCTCTTGGGGCATCGAAGTCGTCAAATGAGAAGCCTGACGTGGTTTGGGCGATATGGTTGGTCTGGGTGGGCACCGGGATGTCTCCGTCGCCGTCGAGAGATATGTCGGGGAAGGCTGACGCAGCACGGTCAAAGTCAATCTGCTCTTCGCCAGCGGAGAAAAAGTCGGACATTGTGTTGGCAGTCGTTCAGGAAGCAATGGAGTTGTTCTGTATCAAGCTGGAATATCGTGGGAACTTGGCTTTGGTGCTCTTCTCCCGATGCCCATTAATATCCCGGGGCTCCTTGTCCCCTTTCAATTGCTCTTCTGCCCCCGGCTCGTCTTGCCAGGCATCATTGTCAAAGGTGCGCACGCCATTTTCTTGGAAGTACTTCTATAACATGACTTCACAGCAAGACATCCGCCATATTGACTTTGCGGCACTAAAGGCAGCTGGCTACCGAGGTGCTATCTTTGACAAGGACAATTGCATTGTGCGTCGGAACGTTCTAAATTTCTCACTAATTATTGAACTTAAGCCAGACCCTACCTCATAAAGATACCATTGTACCTGAGATCCAGGTCAGTTGCGACATTTGAATCGGGATATCACAACCAACCAAATACACTGCTAGCATGCATGGGATGAATGCCGAAAAACCTTTGGTGAAGGCAATATCCTCATAGTGAGCAACTCTGCGGGAACTTGGCTTGACCCAGGCGGAATTCAAGTACGTTTGCATGACATGCCTTTCGTGCAGGTGTTTACTGATATGCGGAAAGTGTGAATCTGTAACCTACAATACAGGCGTCCCTGTCCTTCGACATAAAACCTTCAAGCCCGCCTACTCATGTGTATCTGCGGTCCGCGGCTATTTCTCATCTCTTCGATTTCCCATTCGCGACGAGGAGCTCATCGTGATTGGTGATCGGATATTCACCGATGTCGTAATGGCAAACCGGATGCGGCGGTGGAAAGACTCCCCTGGGCTATTGAAAATGATACTCACCTGTGGTTATGAGGATGGAGGTGCTGTCGGGAAAGAGACAGATACGCCCCAAGCTCGCCCTCAAGGACCTCTTGCAGTATGGACCACTGGTGTCTGGCAAAAGGAATCTATGGGAATGCGATGGTGCGAACAGAAGTTGGTCGATGTGGTCCGCCGTTGGACCCAAAAGCCTGGTGAAACTTTCAACGCGTCACGATTCGTCAGAGAAGTTCCTGAACCTCACCTCGAACGAAATCGTATTTTTTCAGCGTTGTTGGCGAGATTCAAGTCTGGATGATGAACACTAGATTCAGCGCAGGTCTTGATTATAGTCAACCTAGAGTAGCCTACAAGAACATTGATACATAATATAATGCCTACAAAAGCGCTGCCTTGCTAGTTTTCGAAATACTAGCCTTCTTCCTCTTTAATTGGTGATACCCTGTGGGTCTGCTAAAGAATTGTTTGACAACTTCTTCGGCAATTGCATATTTTTCTGCAGCACTACGAGGGGCAGAATGTTCACAGCCCATCCGTAATCGATAGGCCTCTCGCGCTGCTGCAAGCCTCACGAAGTTCTCGGAGCTGATTGCTGCGGCAACATCAAAAGTAAGACATTCGTCACGCTGACACAGGGCAGCGTAGGACGAAATCAGGAGGCTGGGATCAAGATTGTACTCGCGCCATATGAGAATCTTTCTTAAGGGGTCGAGTGGTGATCCATGTAGACGCGCCATTGCCAAGCCGCGAACGTGGTCAATTTCGTACTGTGTGGCAAGCTTCAGAATAGACATCCAGTCATCTACAGAGGCATCCATGAAAGGATGTGAGTCCCTGAGGGCGACTTAGACCAAAATTGTTACGTATTGATACCAGAAAATGTACGTACGACGGAAATAGGACCCAAAGAAGACGAGAAAAGTCGTATTCGGTCGTATTTTGTAGCACAAAAGGATGCACTTCGTTGTAGCCGCTCAGCAGGCGTGATTTGGAAGCGTTGGTGGTTGGAGGTGCGATAGTCATTAGGACAGGAGATTTCGTTTCATGTAAAACAGATAGAGGAAGTTTGAAAAGAGTATTCTGAACCTGATGTGGTTGAGCAGACGGGATGGACGAGAGACTAGATCATACCTGTATAACGATATCGCCCTCTCGCAGCCAATAATGATGGTGTTTCTGTGGTTCACAGGTTGATCGTAACGTGGGCTGTAGCGGAGACTTTGGAGAGACCTTTGGCATTCCAATTCGGGATAGTTTCATTGGGGCAGCAAGGGGCCCACAAAGCCTTTATAATATTCACAACAACGTGGTATCCTAGTGGCCAACAGGGAAGACAAAGGTCACATTGAGCTGACCAAGATATCGATCGATTCAGTGAGTGTCCAGCCAGAAGTAATAGGAAGGCTCGAGAGCGGGTCGAGGCCATAAGAAATAAACTACAGCGCAGAGGGAACGGGTACTGGTCTAAACTTGGTTGTTGAAATTGAGAAGTCAAGGTATTGTACATGTCCTCGTGGACATGGATATTTCTTTGTCTCCACACAAACACCCATGGAACCGCGACATGGGATGCGATAAATCACCATCCGGACCGCTGTCGGAAACGCCTTTGTCTCTGCAGCGGACCGCCTACCTTGTTGAAGACTTATAACAGGTTCGACGCTCCTGAATGGAAACTAGCTCAAATGTACTTTCTGTCACTCGCCTTGTTCTGCGGGGCTCTGCTCTCTTCTGTAACTGCGAAGAAAAGGAAGGATTCTTGTACCCTTGCTGCTTCTGGTGGAGATGACTCTCTCCAGTTTCTTAGCGCTGTCAAGACTTGCCCGACCGTGGTCATCCCTAAGAACACAACATTGAATATAGCGACGCGCCTCAACATGACTGGCCTTTGCGATAAAACGATTGTAGGCCCCCATTTCACGTATTTCTCTTGTATCTACTTCTTACTCTGATCTTGGCCTTTAGGATCTCCAGGGAACTATACGCTTTGCCCCTGATATGCCATATTGGACAGGAGTATGAACCACTTCCACTACATGTTTGGAATAACGAACTGATTAATACTTAATGCAAACTAAGAACGCTTTCTATATTCCTTTCCAGAATCAAATCTCTTTCTGGCTCCTGGGAGGTGACAATATCCACCTAAAAGGGGGAGGTACCCTTGATGGGGCGGGTCAGGTACGAAAGCACTCGTTTCTCAGTGCTTGTGATTAATTCGATTTTAGGCGTGGTGGGATGCCTTGTAAAGGAATTATGCCTTTTAGTATGTATAGTCTTGGTAACCTCTCCACAGTGCATCCAATTCCACATTATTACGCCCGATCATTTTAACGATCCACCAAGGGAATGGGGTTGTCGTTGAAAATATACATATGCAGAATGGTCCAGAGTGGTTTAACTTGGTACATTCGGATTTGTCTTCCACTGTGGTCGTCTGACTTTTTTTTAGATCAATGAGAGTAAGAATGTGCTTTACCAAAACATCACGATCAACGCAACCACCACCTCGACTCATCGAGCAGTCAACAGCGACGGTTGGGATATTTATCGTAGTGACAGCGTCACGATCAAAGATTCGGTGATCAATAACGGCGATGATTGTGTTTCGTTCAAACCAAGTGAGTGCTTAGTATGCTGGCAGATTACTTACTAAACTCCTCATTCTTGTTAGATGCGACAAATGTTTTGGTTTCCAATCTCGACTGCAATGGATCTCAGTATGTACGAGCCTCTCGAACTACAGTTTGTCTTGCTGAAAGCACTTACAGCGGGATATCAGTTGGGTTTGTGAATTGTCTTTAATAGCGTTTATTTCTCTGTTAACGCAATGCCTTCAGATCTCTGGGACAGTACCCTGGCGTTTTCGACATCGTAGAAAATGTCACAGCCATGTACGCCCTCGATTTTGTATAATGAAGCCATCACAGAACTCATGATGCCTCCTCTCTCAGCAACATCAAAATGTCCAATGCTCAAAACGGCGCCAGGATCAAAGCCTGGGCTGGTCCAAATGTTGGAGGAGGTCGCGTCAAAAACATCACTTTTGAAAATTTCATTGAAAGCAAGGTTGACAATCCGGTGGTCATCGACCAGGCAAGTTTTTCGTTTGAGATATTCTAGCATTGCATGCTGACAATGATACAGTGTTACTTCACAAACGCGACTGCATGTGCTCAATTCCCCTCAAACACATATATCCAAGATGTTTGGTTCAAGAAGTGGGCATCTCTGCTTTTGCACACGCTTGATTGTTGAAAATATGTCTCCTACCTACAGTATTTCTGGCACCTCGTCTGGTGCAAAGGTGGCATCGATCTCGTGTTCTCCTGACGGGCGTTGCAGTAATATCAACGTTGACGATCTTCATCTGTCGTATGTCATTACTTTCAGTGATTTGATGCATCGCTCAAGCCTGTCATTGAACTAGGTGGCCTGCGGGAACTGCAACTTGTACATGCCAAAACATAGTGCTTGAAGGAAATTCGGCGTCTTTGTTCCCAAGGTGTACTGTGACATGATTTGTGGGTCGAGTCGAGTTCGAAGCTCGACGCTGTGCGTTGAGCATTGAGCTCGACCTTTGGCCTGTTGCTAGGTCTGTCGTAAATAGACACCCGCCCATCTAATGTCATAGTTGAATTTACTGTCTATCATAAGCGGTGCACGTCAAGACGGTGTATATACAAACCTTGAACTCTGGAACGTAGTCTAAACCCTCCTCAAGATGGCCGTTGCTGCTATCGATGAAAGCAAGTTCACAGGGCTCCCGCCTTATCCTCCTGCAGAAAACGATTATCCACGACCTAACAAGCATGTTGAATATTACCTGGAAGACGGAAATCTTGTAGTTCTGGTCAGTTACTCCTTTACTTTTTGGAAGGCTTTACATAACAAAAAAATATTTTGAAGATCAAGAACACCCTATTTAAAATCTGGGATGGCTCTTTCAGGAGGCATTCAGAGTTTTTCTCGAGGGCATCCTTTTCGTTGTTGGAGGTTGACAAAGGAATCGAAGGATCAGATGATGAGCACCCGTTGGTACTGGATGGAGTGGAAGTTGGCGATTTTGAGAAACTCTTATGGATCGTTTATCCACCGTGAGTGTTCGTGTCGTATCTTGGACTTAACGACCACTCATGATTCTATAGGGTCATAGGAACTTTCAAAACAAAGACGGCCCAAGACTGGACCGCTGTTTTAGACCTTGCAAGTCGTTGGAAATTCAAAGACATCCGCGAGCTCGCTATCAAGGAGTTAGCCAAATTCGAGATCGACCCTATCGAGAAGATAGAGCTGCAGCAGAAATACGAAGTGAAGCGGCAATGGGCATGGTCGGCGTTCAATGCACTATGTTCACGAACGAACGGACTTGATGTAGCTGAGGGACGAAGACTAGGTGTAGAGACTGTCATTGATATTTCGGCGGTGAGAGAGAAGCTGGAGAAGTGGGGGCGGAAGAAACCTGACGAGGTCCGAAAGGCGGTCGCCGATATCTTCGAGTTGGACTTGGAAGGCCCGCCTATCGTGACATCGCCGAAATAGGACGTGGCGTTGTTTATCACTATTGTGTAGTCAATGAAAATCTAGTTGGAAATGAAAATGGCCAAAGCATGCAATCGATACTCACAAGGGCAAGTCACTTCACTAGACTCGTTGGCTTGCGGACGACCAAGGGCGGCATTCCTTCAACGCTTGCCCCCACAAGGCCGCCTCTATTCTATAGACCTACTCCTTGGTGGGCCCGATGGACATTGGGGCTCATTGCCTGCGATATTTTCATGACGTGAGTCCATACGCACTGTAATTTGCAGCTGTTCATACATTGCAACAACAGAGGCTCAGCCATTGAGCTAACCTACAACCACTGGTCGACTCTAGTTTCAGACCTCGAGAAATCGGCCAAAGAAATCAACGGTGACGAAGCACCCAATCCCGAACACTTCGTCTTACGTCCAGGATGGCAACGCATAGGCGTATGTACGGCGCATATGATCTTTGGGGCTGGTATTGCTGCTGCTCTTTGGATTGCTCAAACACGTTTTGTCCGCACATTGGCTATCATTCCGGCATCGAAAACCGAGGGTCGACGTCTCTTCCTACAGTGTGGACACAACTTGGCAAAGCGTGGATTAGTCTTTCCGCTCTTAAAATGCACGCTTGGAAATGGGAGGAATTTGACCGAGTTGACGCTCAGGGTGGCTGGAGAGCGAGGTCACTGGTACATTGGCTTTGATAACTCTACAGTCAACGGCAAACGACTTAGAGATCACCAAGCTCGTGCGGAAGTCTTATCAGCCTGGAGTGGAGAACAAAAAGGAATTTTAGTACAAAAGCCCCGGTTGGAGGTGGACAAGAGGTGGAAAAGCGGACCTGTACGCAGAGGCCAATAGTTGCCATATCTTCTGTTCTATTACACTCGTGCTTTTGCATCTCCACTTCTACACGTCAGTTTTTTTTACTTGGTGCGTAATTGCCGTCCCTGCAAGCGTCTCATTATCAGTCTCCAGTCTCGAGGATATGACACGCTATGAAGAATCGGCTTAATGAGTAACATGCAAGCTTTCGAAGCTGATGCAATGGCGCAGTTACTGTAATTTCATCACACCTGTCATATCCCGGACTTCGAGATTATGACACGAGGCAACAAGTAAGTAATTTCTGGTACTACATTCGGAAACCCACATCGTTCAATTGTTTGTCCTGCAGGAACTTTAAGTTTTGTGATTGGACGTGTCACCGCGGCACGAACTTTGCTCCTATATCGAGTGTGATCTTTGACAGACCGAAGGTCAGTGTAGCGCCCAAGAACCACAGTCAATTTGACAGTCGTAATGCACGTGTTCTGTGCCGCTGCCATAAAAAGATCTTCAGCTCAAGGCGGACTTCAGTTACACCCTATCAATGACGTCCGTTCCAGAGCCCGAGTTCAAACAAGTCCAACGAAACTATCGTTTCTACCTCACTGGTGGCGATGTTCATTTTCTAGTGTGTCTTCCGTTGTTTACATGCTTGTTCGGAGAGGTTTATCGGATTGACTAGGTTGAGAAACAGCTCTTCCGAGTCCATCGCTACTTTTTTGAACGTGAATCTCGTGTATTTCGAGAGCAAATTCAGATGCCTCCTACAGACGGTGGGCCACGCGACGGGGACGAAGAAGCGATGGCAATAGTTTTGGATGATATATCTGTCGCAGCATTCGAGACACTGCTCAGCGTATTTTACAACCCGTACGCATATATATTTTACTGCTTTCTTTTTCTGACGTCGTTCTCTCAGAAAATATTCGTTGTTTGACTGGACAGTCGAAGAGTGGATAAGTGTCTTAGAACTCACACAGAAGTGGGAATTTCGTGAAGTTCATAATCTCGCTATCAGAGAGTTGGAGAAGCAAACTCAGATTCCGCTCATCGAACGAATCGTCTTATACCAGCGTTTCGACGTCGATCAAAACCTCCTGGTCCCTTTGTATGGGCAGCTGTGTAGCCGACCTGAAGCCCTTAGCAACGACGAGTGCGAGGCCTTGGGAATGAATGCCACAGTGCTTATATTCCGAACTCGGGAATCGCTTCGTGCCCGACCTTCAGATGGTGGTATGAGCCCACTGCCTGCTGGGCTTGAGGACGCCGACATACATCGCACCTTGAAGAACCTTCTTGCTGGTACCACTCCTTCATCGCCATCGAAACCCGCTGGTGAGAAGAATTAAACGACGCTTTATTTGCTTCAGGACTTTAATGAATACCTTTTACTTCAGATACATCATCAAAGGGAAAGCAGACTGACCGCTCTAACCATAATAAGAATTCAAATGGTAGAACTGGTCGTCATGTGGGGCCATCTAAATAAAAGGCATGGCTGTCGCTAATGATCAATCTGCAATGTGCTCATACAAGATGTATAACGAACTCGAGTATCTACTAGTATCCAGTACCAATTTGGAATGATATAATTCTGTTAGTTTAGTGTCAGGATGCAGGCAATCCAACCTCGCAGTTTTTGAAGATATAAACACCTACCAAGTTGTGATGACTTTGTTACGTCTTGTATAATCCATGTGCCGCGGGATATAGATGAATTGGTCCGGAATTTCATATAAATTTAAATCCCTTCCAATCCCCCAATTCATCTCTTACATTTGCTCTACCACTACCACTAGTCAATGGCTTCAATTCTAAACGTGTCTGCGGAATCTCTCGCTGCTAATGCTGGTTTGATCGATGAGCAAGATACTCCCAATCATTCGGACGCTGAAAGGAGCCGATTAGTAAAGATCCAGGTGAGGGAGATAGAACGTGTCTTTCGCGCTTAGTTGAATCGTCTTATCTTTATTAGCTCGGTATAATTCAACATCAGGCGCGATCTTAGCAGTTACCTATTTACCAGTGAGGACACTATCACACCGACCCTATGTACTCGATAATCGATCTGAGTCGATCTGTGGGCTTCAAAAGTGAACTGGCAGCAAAATACACCCCCTTCCTAGTCGAGAGACTAAGAGCGGAGAGTGAGGTGTTGACCTCGGCGGTGACACTTCTAAATGTGATCTCCCATACGTAAGTAGAGACCCATCGTACTCACGTACGAGCGACGATGACAACTGCTAAAGGTTCTGATTTCCTAATAGACCGTACTTTGTCCGCTTTCTCCGAACACCAGCAGGCCAAGGCCTTGCAGCACTCCAAGCAAAACGTACGGCTGACGCGGCATTACATGTCGATTCCATGCCTGCTGATGAGGTTGGAGAGATCGGACAGTTCTTGTCTACTCTTCTCGGCAGGGCACATATGATATCGCTGTGGCGGACGGTGATACGACCACGACGGCAGAACTCGAACTCACGACCCATGAGGCGGTGAAGGCACCGATGCCTCGACCAAGGCCACACTCCTTCCCAAGCTCAGGCAATGGCAGCATAATTTCGTGGGGACTCTAGCTTCAGAGACGAGTGGAAGGTGTATCGCACAATTAAGTGACGACCAGTGAGTAGTACAATAGTTGTTCAGTACCCTAGCTGTTTTAGCTGAATGTTTCATGCCATAGGCAAATGCGCTTCATGATGAAATCTATGAAAGATATGCTCGAACAGAGCCTGCACCAGTGTGGGGCGAGGGGATATGGACGAAAGCATCAGGAAAATGGTTCTGAACTGATGCAGTGTTCAAGGCAAGTATGGGAACCTTTCTGGGTCTGTCAGAGTAAACATCTTCTATTTAGACGCAAGTCTGCCGTCTATGTGAGTCAGTAGCTCTTTGTTTGAAATCGATTCACTCATCTAGAGCAGTGTGGGAAGCATCACCAACAGCATACATGGGTCCAGCACAAGTCTCTATGTTTCCCTGCAAGTTTCTGAGATCGCTCGGTATATGTATCCGTTTATGCAAGGTAGTGTTCCTGCAGCAACGTGCAATTGAAGATCACCATTCAAGAAGTCAACAAAGAAATTTCTTCCGTTACTAAAATTTAGAAGCTAATGCTTACATCATATATACCTTTGTTACGGAAAAAGAATGATCAAACTTGTTTCGTGAACATTGGAAGACGCGACGATGATGCCCACGTTGTTCTGATTCGCTGGCGCGTTGCTCTACCTGTTTCTTTGTAAACGCATCCCCGTCTTATACCAAACTCAAGTTACCGCGCGGATGCACCCTTCCCTCACGCCTGAGGCCACCGTATATATCATTTCTGAGTTATGGATGCTGGTCTTGAGCCCCTCGAAAAGGTACGGTTCTTATACGTGATCCACCACGTTCGCCAACTTACATCACTACTAGCTGTTCCAGAAGGTCGAGGAGGAAAGTGAGCGACGCGCTCGGGAGGATACTGATTGTGCCAGCGAACACGCAGACATACCTGAATTGAAATCGGTAGGCACGCTAAGCCAGGCCAAAAATCGTCGGCGAGGGAGTATTTCCATCACCAGATTCGGCCAAGTGAGTTCTACCCTCCGTTGACACGCACTCATGGCCTAGAACCTTTCGTAGTTGGCAGATGAATCTTCAATGGCGTCCTCCTCTGGGCCACCTACCCCTACTCTGGCTACCATCGCGTCAAAATCCGTCTTCTACCAATTGCAGAGTGGGGTGAGTGCCTACCTATGCAGTCCTCATAGATTGGTGCTTCCACTAAAATATTTTCCCTCAAGAACAATAGCTCGAAATCGTTTGCCTCGGGAGCGTCTGCCCACTCAGGCGAGGAAGCACATCGAGAGGAGGATCATGCTACACAAATGCTCCACATCGCTGGCCGTCAGAGCATTACAAAAACCATGGGCAACTTGCTTCCCCGGCGGTTAAGCCGCACGCGTTCGGCCAATATCCTCGTGGCAGATGCCAGTGTGGTAATTGGGGTGTCAGTGGAGGAGGCCACAGTAGAGACCACAGAAGGTACTGAGGCGGCTCAAACGGTTATTCATGCCCCTGGTACGCTTCGAAGTCAGCCCTCGCGACTCACAATGGCTGGTTCTTTCCCCGCGAGGAACAGTTGGGTCTGGAAAGCCAAGGGTTTTGCCATGAAGCTACGACGAAAAAGAGCGTCTGTGTCTCCTTCATGATATTGTCCGGACTGTTGTTATGCTGGGCTTTTGTTATACCTGACTGTGGATTTCTGGTTGTCATTTCGATGTTCTTGTTAATGCTCGGATCTGGTCTAGTTGCTTCTCTAATATGATAGTGTTCTGACTGACATGGCATTGACAAAAGGCGTTGTGACCTGGACAGGTCACGTCACCCACACTCACAATTAATTTTAGCAAATTCAGCAAAGATCCCAACCAGATCCCATGCCATCGATCAAACAAAAAGAGTCGACCGTCGCTTCCGATATAAGAATGAACGTCTATTTCTTAGCGTTTCTCACTAGACCCCACCAGTCGATGCAAACTGACCAGCCTCTATTGCCCTATTACACTCAACCTCGATAATGGCTCTCCAAACTCACACTAAGCGGGTCAGTCCACTACGCCGTTTGACTCTCAAAAAGACACTCACCTCGTGTTCTTAGACACCTTCACAGGATAGCGACTTTCCTCACACATTTGCGTGGTCCTGGTCGTCGGAAATA
The DNA here is from genome assembly GCA_018855915.1 of Tephrocybe sp. NHM501043. Taxonomy (NCBI): domain Eukaryota; kingdom Fungi; phylum Basidiomycota; class Agaricomycetes; order Agaricales; family Lyophyllaceae; genus Tephrocybe; species Tephrocybe sp. NHM501043. Next base: position 208,162 of record JABCKO010000001.1, read on the forward strand.
CTGAAAGAATGCCAATCCTTCTCTCAATCACTTTCAAGTGAGATCCTCCGCTTCGATAATCTGGAAATTATTCCCTCCATTCCTCCCTCAATCATCGCTGTCTTGGATCGGACCACCTTGGATGTTGAATTCGACCACTCATGCCTAGACGGTCTTGATGACCAATTGTTAAACTTTCCCACCGACTCATACGCTGCGATCTGCTGGGCCGAGGCTGTGAGCGAGCCCGTCGGCGCCATGCACGGCCATAGATTCCTGAAAAAATTTCCTGAACAGGACGAACCAGGCAGCCTTACCGACGACACAGACTCCGATACGGACGAATGCCGTACTTTTAATGAGCATGGCTTGGCGACTCCTATAGAAAGCTACAGTGTCGCTGTCCCGCCTCAAATCATTCTCTCTTCACCAGTAAGCCCCTCAGTCATTCTTACTTAAACTCCCTTGCCAACCACGCATTTGCAGACTAAAAGCCACTTCTTCACTTCATTCGAATCCAACGAAAAATTCATTCTGGAACCCCGGCTAACTCATTTCGATCCTGCGGAATCTATTGGCCTATTCCCAACGGCTCATCCAAAGGTCAAAACGACTGGGGTTGCTGCACTCCGTGCATATCTCCCTCTCCGTCGTAAAAAGTCCCATGTATAGATGGTCACTTTGGCCACGGACGATCAACGATGAATTTGCTCCACTTTCATGGCTTCGATGCCTTTTGCCGACGTCTTCTAGCCTAGTTCACAATCACCTTCTTTCAGGACAGCTCGCTTGACTTTACTTGTACTTATGTACATTAATCGGACTCGGAGACTTTATCGTGTATGTACTAGTTCTTATCATATCGGCATTACCGCGCCCACTTGAATCATGTCATCATCAACCTTCGACGGTGTTCATGGATCAGCTTATGGCGTAACAACTGACAACGACAAGGCCTCCCTTTTTTTCATCTCTACATTGTCTCCATAAATTTATGTATCATAACTACGTAATAGAGACCAAAATTTCCTGGAATCCTTTGCCCCGCCACTCAGCAGCAGCATGGCCGAGATCAGTAGTTATAACCGATTATCGAGCGCCAACTTATTTAGGGTCTCGCAGCCTGTTGGCCGATGATCCTTGGGGCGGCAGGCCAGCTTCTAATCTGGAACAGCCCTGCAAATGCCGCCGCCACAGCCAAGTTGGGAATTGAGGGTGAGTCAAGAATTTATCACTGATGCCGAACGTAACTCGACACTGGTATCGGTAGCGATTAGGTCGCTATTTTGTTCAATTTCCATGATCGATGAAACGAGAGAATTAGAGTAGTGGATTTAGAGCTCAACAACTATTGGAGAGTTAGACGACCGTAGTTCAACTCTACCATCCCCTTCCTCATCGGACCATGAAACACTCCCCTTCAAAGTATTACGGCCAAATGACGTTGTCCGAACCTTGCGCACTCGACCCTTCCCCGACGGGTCAGCGATATCACGCCGCCTAATTGACGGTGCACCATTGGAGGTCGACAAAGATATTTGTCCTTCGTACGCCGGGGGCAAAGAGAGAAGCACAGGTCCGTTCGAGGTTGTCGCCACAACTCGCAAAGTGGATGTGAGTGGAGATGAAGGTATATCAATGGTCAAGGGAGCGTTGGAAGTAACCGCAGAGACCATGTACCGTCCAGCCTCCGTTACAGAAGTCAATGTGATACGAGAATCGATTTTTCTGAATTAAGCATTATCAGGATTGGATTAAGATACACGTCACGTTCTCCGTAACTCACCCGTTGCTTGTGGTCAATGTAAGGTCAGAGACATAATCAGCTTCGTTAGCGACAGTGATATCGGCTTGTATAGGTGCATTCGTTGTGTGCAATGTCAAGGAACGAGAAGCATTAAAACCCCCCGTTATTGCGCCATTCGATGTTCGGAAGATACCCGTATCAGCAAAAACAGACTAAAGGTGAAATGATGAATAAAGGAATGAAAGCTAACCAATGAAGACCAGATGAGGCGACATACCTTGGCATGAATGGGAGAATTCGTCCCTTTCAGAGAAATGTGAGAGAAACTAACGAGATCTTGCAAATCTCCGAGCCTATGGTTTGTGTTAACCATATCTGTCTTAAATTTGTTGATATGGCGAGGAGCCCTGGAACTGAGAGAAACGGGGATGACTACTGTAGCCGCGTACACTGAACGGGTATGATGCCATGAACCGCGAGTCTAACCGATGAATTGTCAGCGAGTAAAGATGCAGCAGATATGTTCGCAGGTGCTTACGAAATAACCAACTCCAATCGCGTTTTCTTCCCGCTCAATAAGACAAACCTTGATTGCGCGGTCGCGAATATCTTTGTTTGCATATTTGACAGTGAGATGAACTTTCACAATGTCAGAAACTTCATCGGATGTGATGACATTGACGGTGCCACGGGTCTGAGATCCTCGCGCCAATAAGAAGAGAGTTTCGTAAGCGAGTGGAAGCTCAAATGTTGTGCTTGAGGAGTACGGGAATTGGTCCCAATCGGTAGAAGCTGGGGTATGAAATGGATAAGGAAAATGCGACCAATCCCGTTCACCGACGACGCAACGAGAAAGGGAGACGTCAGAGGGTATTGGGAAACCGCCTGTTATAATGTCCTGCATGGAAGTCTGTTGTCTAGTCGACTGTGAAAGGCAGGCAATCATATGGAACGCACATCACGCCAATGCACTAGACCATACCAGCTATGGAGAAGCATCGACACAAGAATCCAAACGAAGATCGCCACGGCGAGTGTAGCACAAAAGCGTCGCGCAGGAGATCTACGATAAGTAATCCTCTGCAGGAACACTGGTTGCTGGATGACATAGGGCTGCAACGGAGGCTGGATAGCTTGGTAGGAAGGGGGCTCAGAAGAACCGCCTGCTCGGCTGGTTCCTGCATTGGCCGAAGTGTCTTTCGAATTCTTGTGCATGAGTTTCGCGTGGTCTCCAGTGACAATCATCCCAGGACTGGCAGAAACTGGAGGGTGGTGGTGTTCAAATATTATAATGAGAGGAAGAGTTGAAACTGCGGAGATTGACTTCTTGTGTCAGTCAGGAACTACCGCATGGGCGCTAAACGTGGTCCATCAATGCACAGTTCCACAAAAGTAAGATATGCTTGACAGAATTGGGAGATTTTTTGTTTCCTTGCACATGGTCCAGCGCCATCGCAGCAGGCTCCGCAGTTTGGTGCCCTATAACTGACCACAGCTGACCACCAGTCGGCCCGTGGATCCGTTCTCCAGAGCTTGATCGGGCACGTGTGCATTTTTTGGACTCTCCAGCAACACCGTCATGTTGTCAGACTCTGAGGGCTCGGAGGGTGGCGACTTGCACAAGCTCACCATCAACGAGCATTACGCAAAGGCTTTTGAATATAAAAAGGAGCGAGAAGAGCTTCAGAAATGTACGTGGCTATGTCCTGATCATGGTCATAACACTCAGCTCCAATCTACAGTGAAGGACAAATATGGTTCCGACTTCGAAGATGAAGAGGATGCACTGGAAAGTGACTCCGAGTCCGACGAGTCTGAAGATGAAGATGGCGAAGAGCTGACGCCCACCGTTGATGCTGCCATACTCAGAACTCTCGCTCGAATAAAACGCAGAGATCCAGCCATATACGACGCAAAAACAAACATTTTTGGAGGTATTGTGCGTGAAACTTTTTCATTCGCAAAACTTACTTATTCTGTGGTGCAGAGGAACACGAAAAGATTGCACCGATAACAAAACGCGCGACGAAGGTCAAAGACAAGGTGTGTTGGCGAAATCTTCTTTGTCTTTTTTATGAGCTCACTATTGTGTAGTCTAAGCCTGTGACAATTCGTCAAGTTGTCCTTCAATCTGCTCTCAACCCAGAATCAAGGTCGCCCTCCCCAGAGCCTCTCCCACATGTCGAGGAACAACGTGCCTTGCGGGACGAAACAATTGCTGCGTTCCATGGGGCTGTAGAAGATGAAGACGATGTTCTTCTTGTACCGAGAGAAAAAACAAAAGGCGAACAAGAGTTGGAAGAGGAAGAGTACCGGGCATTCCTGGAACGCGAAGTTGGTGGGGATTTGAAGGAATTAGTCGAAATTGATGGAGATGGCCATTCAGTAGCCGTTAAAGAAGGTGGCGCCGCGACGGATGGAGACTGTAAGAAGGAGAAAAAGAAGAAGAGAAAGGCAAACGATGGCAAGGCGTCAAAAGAGACTCCATCAGGCAAATCCAAAGAAGAGGCTGATCAGGAGTTCTTAATGAAGTACGCCCCCAATCCAATCTGGACACGTCTGGCACTCACGAAAACAGTTATATCTTGAATCGTGGTTGGATCGATCGTTCAGCAAACCATATTCCTACATATCGCGAAGTGACTTCTTCAAAATCGAAAGGCAAGGCTAAGGCCAAAGAGGATGACTCAGATGGTTCAGAAGGAGATGTGGACGCGCTTCCTACTGCAGATCCCGATTTGGATGAGGAAGACTTTGAGGAAATTGTCGACCGGTTTGAGAGTTCTTACAATTTTAGATTCGAGGAACCGTATGCACTTTCTGTTTTGTTTTACTTCCTTCGGCACGCTGATTATGATTGCTGACAGGGACGCCGCCATTATCCCTTCGTACCCTCGAAATCTGCCTTCGCTTGTTCGCCGAGAAGACACTACGAGGAAAGATGCTCGTGAAAGAAAAAAGCAAAGAAAGGCAGAAGAACTTGAAAAGAAACGAGAGGAAGTAAAGCGCCTCAAAGGCCTCAAAATGAAGGAGATAAGAGCTCGCCTCGAGAAAATCGGTAGGGAAGGTGGCAAGTCCTTGGAGACAGATAAAGGTATGTGTAGAGCGTTGCTGTTAGTTGATCCATGTTTTTATCTTTTCATCTCAGCTCTACAAGAATTGGATCTCGACGCAGAGTGGGACTCTGCGGCGCATGACCGCCAGATGGAAGAACTCTATGGCGATGGTGACTTTGGAGATGACGAAAAGCCTCAATGGGACGATGATATTGACATCGGCGATATCCCTCTTGACGATGACGTAACGATAAAGAAGCAGAAAAAGAAAAAGAAGAAAAAGGCCGAGGAGGAAGTTGAAAATATTGGTGTCGATATCGATGCTATGGACGCGGACGTTGAGAAACCCGTCGATGATGACGAAGAGTGGGACGGAACGGAGGAGATGAGGAAAAGAAAATTGGACGAGTACATGGATGAGATCTACGGTCTTGATTTCAACGACATTGTATGTTTAACGTTTATTTGATGGTATATGTGCTGATACGGTTGCATAGGTTGCTGATATGCCGACGCGCTTCAAATACGTTCCAGTGCAACCTCAAAACTTTGCGCTGACGCCGGTAGAGATTCTGATGGCGACGGATCAGGAGCTTAATGAGTACATGAGCGTCAAGAAATATGCTCCATATCGTCACGAGATGAAGTGGGATTCGAAGAGAAATGACAGGCTAAAAGAGCTCAAGGGCAAGATCGCTGAACGAACGAGCAACAATGGTTTCGCAACTGGAAATCGCGCAGATAGGGGTGACAAGCCCGTCAAAAAGAGGAAGGGCAAAAAGGAGAGGTTGAAGTTGAAGGCTTTGGATGAGGTTGAAGTGCCCAGTGTTGTTGACGAACTACTGCCTTCTAAGCGGAAAAGGGATACCGAGGAAGATGACCGAGCGGGTGAGGGCGAGCAGGAGAAGAGGGCTTCAAAGAAGAAGCGGAGACGAAAAAACAAATCAGGAAAAGTGGAGACTTGATATGGGCATCTGGTTTGCATGTCATATATTCCTGCCGTATGTCATTGTTAGCGCTAATAACTAATTTTGCTTTGCCGGCTTGCGCCCATCTCGTATGAGAGCTCTGGGATTGGAGCGCATACGAAGATAAACATCCCGGGGCATGCGATTGCGAGCCTCTCAAAAGTATCATCAATCAAGCTCAATCAAGAGTTTCGGTCTTGAAAGGAAGTGGCCAAATAGCTGTGGCGTACCAAGGTAACGGTCGCGAATGTGTCGGACATGAGATGAAATGCGATTCATTCATACGGGGCAAACTCAGAGCCTTTGTGAACGCGACTTTATTGAAAGGCGAAGGTTTGAACTTTGAAGTCAAAGCTTCATGCCTGTTCGTCTGATGTCCACCCCTCAGCCGGGCTTCTCGCTCCTTATTCGTCCCGCCATAGTTGCCTCCTCCAAACGTTCGAACTGTCATCGCATTCTTGTAAGCTCTCAACTAGATGGGACAACGAGAAGATTGCAGCAATTTTTGACGAGTCGCTGTAATTTCATATCCTTTCAACATCCTTCAAGAAGCCTGCCTTGAATAAGAAGCAAATCTGACAGTCCAAGCGTCAACCCAATTCATTCGTTACGGGATATTGGTTTTACTTATGAGGAACAGGCGGAACTCATACTGAAGGAAGATAACCGAGTTTGCGTAACAAACCCACTATAACTTCACAACGTGCTGTCGGTCTTTGACCTACGCTACAGAGTCAAATGTCCAGCCCCGGCCAGCCTCGTCTTTTCACATTCGTACCGTCAGAGTTCCCTTCGCCAAATCTCCAAACGCTCCTTGCATATCGTGAAGCACTCAATGAATAGAAAGAACATGGAAAAGATAGCTCCACTTTTCGACAAGTCATTGCAACACAGCATCTCTTGGGAGGCCTATCCTCAACAGGGAACAATATTTGTCGTATTTTTCGGGGTCATAGCGCTCTTCAATTCGTTCCATGTAAGTCCGAATATGCTTTCGCTCGTCCAAACTGATTGCGGTGCTTTTAGACGCGAAGATTACACGAGGTCATCGAAGCGGGGAATATTATCGCCGTCCACGTAAGTCGCGTTCCGTATACTTGGAGCCCTTGTCTCGTGAATTACACACAGGCGTCATCCGTTGGTGAATCCCTCACAGGATCATCTTATAAGAACGAGTACATGGTTATGTTGCACTTTGCCCCTCGAGAGACGGTGGTTACCATGGGTTGTCCAAGATGACAATGGTCAAGGAATTCGTCAATAGCAGTGTGGTCAATTTTTTCACTGAAGAGAGAGCTAAAGCAGCCAATGCATAGGGGACTAAAAGGGTTCCTGAACAGCATACAATGTAAGCCAAGACGATTCCAACCCAATTTCCACTAAGTCATCAATAAACCCAAGGCCTCAAACAACGTAGACATTCTCTTTCTCCACTTGATAGTTCTCTAGCTTCTTAAAATATTCCAAACGTGCTTGGCGATCCTGTTCCCATTTCTAAGATAGGTGAGGAATGAAGATTCGAGATTCGATTTGGATAATCATTTACTTACCTTCAGTCTGTCATCAACGCCGCTTGAAGATTTGACCTTCCCCTTTCCCTTCTTTTTATGTCTTGTGTTCCTCATTGGTTTCTCTACATCAGCCACGTTATCACCGCAAATATCTGATTTTGACTGAGTTGCGACAGTCGGAAATGAGGGCTTGCTTGACAGCTTGTTACAAGCTCGCTTGGCAATTCTTCGCTTGGGGTTGGATTTTATTGTTATTGGTGTACTTGGTTCCAGACCCTCAACGCCGTCTTCTCTGACAGGTATATTGCTGTCAGCCGCTCTCTCCTTTCCCGTCCCTGAGGCCGGCTTGGAAGGAGAAGGCGAGCTTGGTGGAGAATCTGCCTCGGAATCGAGTTCTCTAGAAAAAATGGGTAGAACGCCGGCCCTCCGTTTGTGACGTCTCTTCGGAGGTGTCGGAGGGAATACGAGGTCATCGCGAGTCGTTTGTATCTGTGTGGGAGCTGCAGCTCGAGATCGGGCTTTGACTCTCTGAGCACGAAGAACCTTCAGTCTCTTCTCTACTGCAAAGAATCCAAATGGATCTGAGTTGTTGGAGGTATCTGCATTGATGGCCCTGGCAGTCACAATAGGCACAACCTCTAATCCGAGGTTGGAGGTAGTCAGCTGGCCGTATTGATCGGTGCAAAGCCCAGAAGAAGTAGATAGTGGTGATGACAGTGGAAGTGATGATGGTAATGCAGGCCTGACTGAAGGGCGGGTTGTTTCATGAGGGTCTGGTCTATGCCTGGGCCGCGGAGTTGGCCGCCTGGCGGAATGGGGTAGGGATGTATAACGGTCAGCGACATCTTGAAACGGATGAGTTATAGGGCTCTGATTGCTTTCTTGTTCTCTGTTATGGTGAGAACGGAACTTGCGAGTTTGCAACATGGTGGTTCAATGTCAAGCTGTGTAGTGTGTACAAAACGGGAATCGCGTTGTTTGTGCACGTGCTGCTTATTGGCCCTGACTTGTTGGCGAAATCACCGCGAATCTACATATGTTGTTGATTTGTCGACCCGTGCTATCTACATATGTCGCAGCTGCCCAGCGTTAACGCCTCGGTCGCCCTAGACAAGACAGCGGGCTCAGCGGAAAATTCGCCCTAACCATGCAGTTTTTTTCACGTGAACAGGGCGACTTCGAGGTTCAGGTCCGCTTACATCCGATGAATGGAATGTAATCGGATGATGATTTATTTTTCCCCTTCAAAACAGGCTCGAACCATTCGAAATGCCCTGATTCTATGCTCTTAAATACAACGGTCTACCCCAAGTTTACCTTTTCCATCGTACCTAAGAATGTCCTTTCTTGCTCGACGCTACGCTCCTGGTCAAAATGTTTCACATTTTTTTGGTCGGCGATCAATGAGTGTCCGTCCACGCAAAGATCAAGAAACACTAGAAGGTACATACCCTCTCTAGCTTCTATTACGATTTAATGCTAATATTATCTGTGCCAGTACGCAAGAAAGTCACCATTCAATCCCTCCAAGCACAACGAAGGAACAAGATACCCATTACAATGTTAACGGCATATGACTACCCTACTGGTCTAGCTTGTTCATCCAATCAAAATCTCGATATAATCTTGGTTGGCGACTCTCTCGCCCAAGTTTGCCTTGGGCATAATTCTACCACCGAGTTGACCTTGACGGAAATGATACACCATGCACGCGCGGTATCCCGGGGGACAACACACCCGTTACTCGTTGCCGATATGCCTTTCGGCACGTATTCTGTTTCGCCGTCCTCCGCGACTGCGAATGCAATACGATTGATTCAGGAGGGCCGGGCGGATGCAGTGAAACTCGAGGGTGGAAGTGAAATACTAAACGTTGTCCGGCAGCTGTCAAGCATCGGCATCCCCGTTATGGCGCATGTTGGGTTAATGCCCCAACGACATATATCTATGTCGGGCTACAAAGTACAAGGCCGGAGTGTAGAGTCTGCACGACGTGTCCTGAACGATGCCTTGGCGTTAGAAGCTGCCGGAGCGTTTTCAATTGTGGTAGAAGCAGTCCCCAAGGAGTTGGGGACATATATCACACAGCGGCTAAGTATCCCCACCATCGGGATCGGCGCTGGACCTGGGACGAATGGACAGGTATGATTTTATATCGCCCACAATGGTTGAGCCATATGCTGACAGTGATGGAAAGGTTCTTGTTTGGGATGATGCGATGGGTACTTGGCCAGGCCACAAGGCCAAGTTTGTACGACGGTTCGCCGATCTTCAGACGCCGCGAGACTATGGAGTTGCTGGATACACGACTGCAGTGCGGGAAGGGTTGTTCCCTGCAGATGCCGAGAGCTACTCTATGGACAAGGATGAGTGGGAGAGGTTCTTAGCCACCCAGCAATGACATCACTGTTTGTTTGGCACGGAGGAAGACAAACAATTTAGAAATGCTGAGGCTGTGACGTCCACCGAGCTTCACGTGTAACTTGTAACATAATTTCGGATTCAGTATATATCCCTGCTGTCTCCCATTTGGCCTCCTAATTCTAAGCACCCTCATGAATCCGGTAAGTATCTCGCCCAGACCCCCTTTTCCTGCTCATTGTCTGCCCAAGATACGAAGAAAACTCGTCATTGTCGGCGACGGTACGTAGCAGATCAACCCGCACTTTGACCACCCTCCTCACCAGCCTCAAATACAGGTGCTTGCGGCAAAACATCGCTGCTATGCTCCTTCGCTTTGGGAGAGTTTCCAAAGGAATACGTAGGTCATCTCGTTAACACCGGCCGAAGACGCTCTAACGTCTCCACCGCAGCAACCTAGTGTGTGCCGACCTCATGCTGTGCACATTCAAAATATTAACCTTGTGTGAAGCCGTCTTCGACAATTACGTTGCGGAAATTAGACTCGATGAAAAGCCCGTGCAGCTTGCTCTCTGGGACACTGCGTAAGTCGTTTACGTTTCCACGCCGGTCGCAACTCTCACATTCGCGTGCCAAACAAAGCGGACAGGAGGAATATGAGGTCCGTCGCCTGAAATACGCGCAAACCTGCTGATACTCATCTTTTCCACACTTCTAGCGTCTACGACCCATGTCCTACTCCAAATCCCATGTTATCCTTATCGCTTTCGCTCTCGATACCCCTGACTCACTAGAAAATGTTACCACAAAGGTAACGACATCATCAACTTCCCGATGTTGCTCCATTTCTTACGACATCCATTTATCCTCTAGTGGATAGAAGAAGTCCGCTCCATATGCGGCGCCTCCATACCAGTTATTCTCGTTGGCTGCAAGGCCGACCTTCGTCCACCAACCATTACCCCCGACACCCCTTGGGTCACCCGTGAGCAAGGGGAACGCGTAGCACAGGCTATTGGTGCCCGTGCCTACAAGGAGTGCTCCGCGCTAAAAATCGAAGGTGTTGACGACGTGTTTGAGACCGCCACCCGAGCCAGCATGCTTATGCGAGATGGCGTGCCTGCAAATGGTGGCGCTCAAAACGCAGAGGCGAAGCACCACAGGAGAAGGAGCAGCGGTAGGAATACATTGCAAGAAACCGAAGACAAGGGACGGTGGGGATGCTGTGTGGTTTGTTAGAGCACTCCATGACAGTTGTCGCTGTCATTGCAGGCCGCAGCAGACCTTCCCTACAACTTCTTGATTCCTCGGACTCCCCGACTTCATAATTACATACTTACCTAGTGATTTATATCCACATCTTGAGTAGCCCATGTATTGTGCTTTTGAGTTATGTCTTCAAATGAATTCCAGTATTTATTGTTTGTTTTTGTGAAGATCTGAGGCATTCGCCAATAAGGTATGCCGAACTGCTGACATTCTTGCCGACCACCATGACCTCTGTTGCTACACGCCTGGCTTCCCTCCTGTCCCACCAAAGAGCTGGCCTATGTCTCCGCCGAAACTGGGCAACAGAACCCCATTTTCGCTCAACGCTTCCATTGACGCGTAATTTTTCGGCGACCCCATTTAGGAAAGCTGCTTTGGCCTCACAATTGCAGGGCAAACCCACACTTCTGCTTTCCACACCGTCCCCGGAGTACCTTGAGGAAGAAGAGATTGATGTAGACCTACCACCACCCGAGGAAGTCAATCTTGTCATCACCGATCGAGCTGCCGAGGTGAGCAGGGCTTCGGATTCAAATACCTATAGAGAGCTTACCGTTACCCGCAACAGCAACTGCAATCTATAGCATCGCGACAGGAAAATCCCAATGCCGCGCTTCGAATAGCAGTTGAATCAGGTGGCTGCCACGGATACCAATATAAGATGGAACTCGCAACAGGGCATTCACTGGACGACTAGTAAGCATACACCATCTCGGACCACAAGCGCGTACCGTTCTAACTTTGCTTCTAACATTTAACAGTCACTTTACGCATCCAACTTTGCGACCCTCGAATGTGTTGGTTGATGCCGTTTCGCTCTCGCTGCTTAATGGATCGACGATAGATTTCGCCACAGAACTCATAGGCAGCAGCTTCAGAGTGGCCGACAACCCTAAAGCGAAGGGGAGTGGCTGCGGTTGCGGCGTCAGCTGGGAGCTCAAAGAGTGAATCCATACACCCGCCACTTATACCTTGGACTATAGATAGTCGGAGAATTAATAACGATTACAAGAAAACGATGCTATGTAAATGTACAGTTGATATACTACATACTAGGAAGATCTTATAGAGCGCTTATAAGGGGACGCAGAGAAGGTTGCTGGGTGATAGGGTCAAACGGTGCCAAGCTCCAGCAACTGTTATAATGCTATGTGAGACTCTGAAAGACGGTGCAACTCCCAGAATGAAGATACTGACGTGGGATCCTTCTCTACGAAGCTAGGAACAAGAGCGTGACCTTCAGGAGGGACGCCGGGCCAGTGAGTCGAAGTTGCCACATCATGGTGCGAGAGCACAAAACTATAGACGGCATGATTCAGGGACAAATTGTCAGTTTGACAAGAATGACGCACGGAAGCAAAATGGACAGGTCGATTTGACTGGTGAGCCACACTAGGTTGGCTGGAGGCAAGCATTCAGAAGCGAGCAGATAGTAACGTGGCTCATTCTTTTACCATGAATCATTTCGTGTATTTCTGCTTCGTCGGAGCAGAACTTCATCAAGTTGTCTTTCCCCAGCATGCGGCGCTGTTATGAGTTAGATAAGGCAGAGGCAGGTGATTGGAGGACGAGGACTTGCCTGATTTGCCATGCCTGGCAAGAGCAAGGCAGCAAGATTACCGAGCGAACTTTGAAGAACGGTGTGGGAGTAGGAATCGGGAGTCTGGGCCCAAGACCGAAAGTTCTGTTCGAGGCTGCTGGTGGCATCAATCAAGAGCCGACATTCCTCGTTGAGCGTGCTTTCTCGGTCGAGGGAGGCAACCAGGCTGATGTCGTCGGAGTTCTTTCCATTGAAGAATAACTGGTCACCTAGAGAGGTTTCAGATGAATAGCGCGGTACATATATTCGACATACCTTTAAGATGCAGGGAAAGAACCTCGCACACGGTGGTAGCATAGTGCAAAAACTGCACGAGATGCTCTTCGTTGTGAGGATGAGACGCAAGATCATGGATGTTGTTGACGGCGCGAAGCAAGGTGTTCTAGGCAGAGCTGAGCATGTATGAAGAGTTTCTAGCGCGGGCAGGGTACCTTCATGAAGGTGTTGATGTGCTGAAGGGAGAGACGGACGCTGAGACGAGAGGTTAATCAGTATCGACAGCTGGGGTGAACGCACTCACTCCATGGTCTCGAGGACATCGGGGACAGTGGGGAAGAGGGGCAGGGGGAACATGGCGTGGCGCAGCCATTGGCGGAGGGCAGAGTTATATGGCGACCATTGTTGAGTCAATGAATCACGTGCCGCGACGTCTTTCTGTTGTTGACCACAATGGCGGCTGAAAAGGTGTCGTTTACCATCCGGCGGCCAACGCCACTGTCCAGGGCTCCGTCGTCTGGCCCCGACTCAGACGCCCCCTCATACAAGGTCCCCTCTCTTCCCCGCCACCTTGTCGACAGCCGCGGTTCCACCCCAGGCAGCCCTCTCGCCCGCAGCTCAACCTCGTCGCCCAGCAGCTATGCCCCCCACGACCCAGATTCCAGCGACGACGACGACGACGAGAAGGATGAGCTCGTAACTGGCTTTGACAGATTTGGTGTTCGGCGGTGTGTAGACTCCACCCTTCTTTCGTCTCAGTCAAATCAACTCACAGCAGTCGTCTACCTCGACATGTTTCATAGAGTCGGCAAGGACAGGCCAACAAAGGCCGCCCCTCTTGTCATCCCTGCCCTCAAGAACAGAGATTGGCGGGATCTGGCAAGGAAACGCAGAAGTGCCGCCCAATACGTTCCCCCCTCTGCCAAAGCCGAAACGGGAGCGGATGGAAGCGTCGGTGGCCTCGGAACAAGAGACACCATCAACTCTGGTCCCGTACTCTCTGGCCTCCAGTACAAGAAGGACTCCTCCCCCACTCAGGTCAAGCAGGAGGGGGAACAGCCAAATGGCATTCAACAAGAGGATGTAAAGATGGAAGTAGAAGAGGACGATGAAGACAAAGCAGCTCTGCGGGCCATTCTGAATGGCACCACAGGTGCCGCGCATGACGGCCCAATCATCGACATTATCCCGACCCCCGCTCTATCTGAAGCCGATGCCTACAAGCAGGATGTCGAAGAACTTCCTGAGGCCGCTACGCTAGAAGACTACGCCCGGGTACCCGTATCACAATTCGGTGCTGCTCTTTTACGGGGCATGGGTTGGAAGGAGGGCACTGCAGCGACGAGGAAACCTGGCAAGGGTCTGGTGGAGCCATATTTACCGGAATCGAGGCCAGCGTTATTAGGCATCGGGGCCAAGGAGCAGGAGGTCTATGACGATGGGAGCAAGAAGAAAGGAGGTGCGAACAAGCGACCGGAAAAGAGATATGTTCCTCTTGTAAAGAAGGAGAGAGAAGACCGTTCATCATCAGCTCCACGAGAACGCGACCATGACCGAGCGAGAGCGCGATCACGCTCACCCCACTCACGCAGTGGTGGCTCGACCGCGGTGTCTCGTAAAAGCTCGCGGTCGAGAGAGCGTGGTAGCACCTGGGATGACCGGCGGGGTGATACCTCTGACCGGCGGGAACGCGATTATAAACGCGACAGCCGGGACAGGGATCGAGACCGGAATTATAGACGCGACGACCGTGATCGTGACAGGGATTACAGACGCAACGACGGGGATCGTGACAGGGATTACAGGCGCGACGACGGGGATAGGGAGCGCAAAAGGGAACGGTCGAGAGATTCGAGCCGGAAGCAACGGGTTTGAGCACCGTGAGTGTCGTTCCCGACGATTTTGTTGAGAGGAACACATCACCTGAATTGTATTTTGAATTTCAAGAATGTATAACACGAATTTACTCGAGCTCGTTTGACCGCCATTTTGGAGCAAGTCAAAGGCCACAGTAGAGGAACCTCGGTGTGAACCTCAACCCCGATCCACATTTACCAAAGCATAGACGTAGAGTGCTTTAGAGCAAGTATAGCTGTGATACTACGTACAATTCTCCATAGATAAGTAGTGCACATTTGCAAGGCATGACGGGACAGCTCTACATGCCGTGGTCAACAATCTAACTGTTGAAGGGGACGGGAACAGGAGTGCCCGCCTGTCGAACAGCATCCTCCCAGCCTGACGCGCTGCGATTAGCTAGAGTGGGACTTGCCAATGAGTCTAAGCTCGAATTCCGCTGGTAGCCACCACCCCGCCTTCCCATCTGCGGGGTGGTCAATGTATCTCCCGACCTGAACGACATCATATCATCTTCCATGGGACGGCGTCCAGTTGACGAGCCACCGCGTGAACGTGGCCGCTCTCGAATGGGTGTTTCTTGTTCTGGCTGCCCTCTATATCCCCCAGGCATGAGGATCGGCAAAGCCCTTGGTGTTAGATGAGGAGATGCAGGAGGGCCTTCAGCACTTCCAGGCTCTGATGGAGCTATTTGCCCGAAAGGACGATCGCCGAACAGTTGTTGCACCACAGAAGTTGGCCTTGATCCGCCTTCATTCGCATTGGCCCGTTGGCTTTGTAGTGTGGCGGAGGACAAAGGCCGCGACTGTTAAAACTGTCTCAGAGGCTTTCTCATTCAAGTGAACATTGCTACTCAACAGGCGGAACAATGTTTATATTCATGGCGCTGGATGAGGTGGTACTCCTCCGGCGATCATCCTGGACCGTACTCGAAGGGCGGATAGATCGAGATGCATTAGAATTGGCGGAAGGAGGCCTTGTAATTACCGGCTGGGGGCTTCTCCCCCTTTGTTGCTCTGGGTTGTGCGAGTGACGGGTGCTAGCCTAGAAGCCAGAACGATGAAGGATCAACTGTACGCAGAAAGAAAGAAGATACAAAGGGCGTACTCGTGAAGGCTGATGCCGAAGAGGACGATCGTCTACAGGCTGGGGTAGTGGGCTGGCATGCGGGGTCTGTACTTCTTCTATTGCACAAAGTGGTGCGTTCCTTCCTGAAGGACCAGCCATGTTAGAGAAAGTGGAAGTCGAGGTAAATGAAGCAGTGCTCTGGCGCCGTGCGCGTGAGCGAGGTGTAGGTCGTGGCTCTTCTGGTGCAATCTGAGAGAGCTGGGGCGATGAGGGTCTTTCAGGCGTCGGTGGCGGCCTTGCAAGTTCGTGTGGGGGTGGCATTCGGATGATGTTGTCTGCATCCACCACTGGTATGTATCCATCTGGGGGTATCGATACCTGTTGGTGGTACACAGAGGGGGAAGCGCTTCTGAAAGACAGTGGTCGTGTCGAGGGGACTGGCTGAACTAGATCTGGAGGCGGAACAGGTATTGGCTGGGGGGGAGGTGGCGGCGGAGCATCAGGAGGAGTTGGGCTGCGAGGGGGATGAACCACGATCTCTTCATTGGATGGCAAAAGCAGGGAACGAGAGCGCCTTGGGTAGTCGGCACCGTTGTCTGTGTAGTCGAAATAGTCGTCGGCATAATCTGCTTCGTTCACGTCGCTGTGTTCGCCCGTCTCTCGAAGCGCAAGGGCTCGTCCTTGTTCTATTCCTTCCCGCATTCCTATCTTCCTGCCTTCCTCCATAGCCTTGATCATCAAAAGGTCTCGATGATATCTGCGAGCCAGGGCTCTCGATTCAGCCGCAGCCTTCTCTGCTTCATACCTTTCGTCTTCAACTTTGTCGAGGAGTTTCTGAGCACGTTGAATCTCTTGATTTGCATGCTCAAGTTGAATCTTATATAGACTGGAAGAACGATAAATGTGTGAATGCTCGAAGAGCATATATGGAGACGTACCCAAGCTCTTCCTTTGCTATTGCGGCCTCTCGGACTGCAATTATACGCGCATCGTTGGCACGCTTGAACTGAGCTGCTAACGTCAATAGTTGCTGCTCATAGTCGGCAGCAAGGAGATCGTGCCCCTTGAGTTTCTCATTGGCCACCAAGAGTTGTCGTTTGAGTGATTTTGCGTCGTCATAGCTGGGTTGACGGGATCCGCTACTTCGGCTCGAACCATCTTGAAATCGTCGTTCTGCTGATGTACTTTGTGTCGAAGTCGATCCTCGCCGCGAGGACGCATTTGCCAGATTTGGGTCAAAGTTGGGATCGTTATCCCGATAGTCATTCATCAGGAGGGAAGGAAGAGGAAGAGGGTAGGCATCGCTCGGAATTATTGAGCTTTGGCCGGCGTCGTTGCGATCAAACCCATTGTTCTTCTGGCTTTAGGACCGCATATGTGTTCCTGAAAACATCTTATTTACAGCAAAACGCGACTAGACAACCCAATAATAAACCCTCCACAGGTATCTCATCTTTCCATTGGTTCTAGACGTTCTCTGGGCATCTTCTATCTTGTCCTCCTCAACTTCGATATACTCATCTCGGTAGAGATCAACAGTGTCCACGTCGACCAAGTCACTGTACCATACACGTCGATGCTGCAGATCCTGTCGCGTATCTTCTGAAAGCTTTGGACGAGCTCCTGTAACAACCAGCCATGCAAAGAACATAATAATCATGACGGGAATTTCGATATAGTATGAAACGAAGTCCACCCCAGAGAATTTGGGAATCACAGATGACCAGCCTTGAACTATAAAAGGGATGTCAGTGTCTGAAAAATAAAGTAAAAGAGAATGCCTACCGATGATCATGAAGGTTACAGCGAAGATCTGTAAATTCGCCCCAAGATTATGACAGTGGAGAAGAATATTTACGCGACGTACAACAAATGCGGGCCCCCATGGCCAGGTCCACCCAGCATGGAATTTGAGCTCGTCTAGGGAACGTCCTTGCTTCACCCATGCTGTCCTGAATCTCCAACTGGCCAGACCGATGGATAACCATGCGATCTAAGGAACGTCATGAGACTATCTAAAATCTTCCTCTGTGGAAAACGAACCTGGTTAGAGACCCCCACGATGTTCTGAAGCCAGCTCCACAGCTGTCCGCTTCCGATGAAACTGCTACCAAAGCAAAGTATACTCACACTGCTTGTCAGCAGCAGAGAATATATAGGTATCCCTTGCTTGGTTGTGCGAGAGAAAACCCTCGGAGCTTGACGTGCAACAGAAAGCCCTGTATTCGAAAAAAGCGTAAGTGCCGTATATGGTATCAAAATGGAGTACGCACCATACAGGACTCGAGTGCCAGCAAAGAGAGCGTGATTGCCAGCAGAAAGGACGCTAGTCATGATGACTGAATTCATAAATGATGCAGCAATCGCTAATTATATGCAGGTCAGTACATTTTACGCATGTTTTCATGGTAAAAAGGCTCATACTTGATCCTGCTTGTTGAAATACGATTGTGAACGGGGATGTGGTGGTTGTCTTATTTGCGAGGTTGGGGTAATCCCAGGGAACTTGAAAGGTAAGACATGAGCGTTCAGGGGTCAGCGTGAAGAAAAAGACACAGAACGGACCATTCAGCCCAATAAGAAGGATCGTCAAAACATAAAATATCATAATACTGGAGGAAGATCAATAATCTGTTTGCAGGACAGAAGAATCGTAAAGCCACTCACCGCCAGAAGACAGCTTTCACAACCCTTGGCATATTACGAGACGGGTTCTTTGTTTCTCCAGCTGTAATACCCAAGCTTTCCGTTCCACCGACTTCTCAAAAGTGTTCAGTTGAATGTGATGTGTGGTCTAGGACAAAGGAAAGACGAAACGTACAGGCAAAACTTGCAGTTACGAACACACTGGCAAAACCCCCAAAACCACCTACAAAAGGGGCACCTGGTATCCTCCAATTGCTTCCACCAATGTACCGATGTTCAGGGTTAACACCAGCATTAACAATGATTCCTAAGATTATGAAGATGACGATGGTGACGATTTTCAAGGAAGAAAGCCAATATTCTATAATCATGGTCAAGAGTCGAACAAGGGCATACGAGACATGTAACTAACCTAGTTCACCGTATGCTCTGACATGAGTGGCGTTGATTGCGACGAGGAATGCCCAAAACACGAGACTAATAACCCAAGGATGCCAAGGAGTCCAGTATTCGAGAAGGATTTGGGCGGCAGTAAGATCTGAAGCGACGGAAACCGCATCATTGAACCAATAGTTCCATGATAGGGCAAATCCATAGGATGGAGAGAAGAACCGTGTCGCGTATGCATTGAACGATCCGGCCACGGGGTATTGGGTAGCCATCTCTCCTAATAGGAGGAGAGTGATGTAGACCACGAATCCAACGATACAGTAGCAGATGAGTATGCTGGCTGGTCCACCCTTCGCAAGAGAGCGACCAGTTCCAAGGAAAAGCCCTGTGCCTATGGTTCCCGCTATGGCTATCATTTGGACCTGTCGCGCGGACAAACCACGATGGAGCTTGCTATGGGAAACTGCATCTTGCTCTGCTCCAGTCTCACTAGCCTCCCCAGCTTGTTCAGGTTGTACGGTGCCATAGTTGGAGCGAATGGAGGCCTTGGCGATGGAAGGCTCGTAATCGCTGGGAGAGCCTACACGGTTCTCCATGGTCAGACCAAGAGACAAGAGAATTTGTTCGGCTACCTTTGGGGGTCAGAAGACGGGCTGCCATGGCATTTTTCACGGGGCTCAGCTGGATATCTGAATGGCCTGCAATGGCGAAGCGCCAAGCGAAAATGGCGTAATTTTATCTCCGTATGGTAGATCGTTATAAGACGGTCTGTTTACCTCCGAGGTAACAGAAGGTAACAGACATCCTCTGTGATATCTCACGCTAATTGATTAAGGTATAGCGCAGTACGGGCCGCCAAGCGACCCCAGAGATTTATTTTGACGAAGCGAAATGCGGGCTACATATTACAAGTAAATGGAAACGATGAAACGATAAAACATAACAGTATGTAATAATTCGAAGGGAGAGGAGGGAGGGTCGCGAAGAAGAATGCTTGATTACTTTGCAGCACAGGGGTTAGGACAACGCTTATAATCGAATAAGCGCGGGTAGCTCACCGATGTAGCGACCAAGAACAGGTGAGACACGACATGTACGGATGAGCGTGACCCTCAATCGTACCGTTCTGCACGCAACCTCCGCCACTGATATCGTGGCATTGCGACAAAACACAATCTCATGTCCGAGCGTAGCACAGAGGGCTACCGTAACGACAGCATAGAGGGCTGCGTGACGCGTACGACGTAAGTCGCGAGAACGCGCCTTTTACGCACAGAGGGCGTAACGAAAGTGCCGAGCAAGGGGTACGTGATGAAGGACAGAGGCCTCCGAAAACGCCCCTTACCCTTGGAACCCGCGTTTGCGTCGAACAATCAGTTATTTCCCAGATCTCAATGATGCCAATGTTGAATCCATGCAAAGAGTCCCGAATTATCAAACAAGTCCTACACAACCCTATATGTATGAAGCGCAGTATATACATTGACAAGCCCTCTTCATTAATGTTCGTTCCGACGAAGCTATATTATACTGGTATGTGACAGTGGGTTTGTAACCCACTCTTAAAGGAGGTGCTTCCAGCCTGCCTCACCAGTTTTCTTGACGAGGCGTTTCACTTCCTGAGAACGCGCCCGTGTGGTGACGAGCAACGTATCTGGCATATCGACAATGACCAAATCATCAACACCGAGGCATGTGATGAGACGACCCGACCCTGGCACAACGATACCACCTGCGACCTGTTCTGTGACAACTGTGTGGTTGTTAGCAAACCTGAGAAGAAAAATATAGCCAAGACACAAACCAAGGTTGCCATCCCCAAGAATGCGAGGTTGGTTGGCCTCTGCAGGCAGCAAGTCTGCGAGAGATGAGAAGTCTCCGACGTCATCCCAACCTATAGTCCAATGATGAGGTTGATGCCCAGCTTCGAAGAATTGATCAACTTACCGAAGGTAGCTGGCACAACAGCAACTCGCCCTTCCGCAGCTGCAGGTTCTGCGACTGCATTGTCGATGGGGATCTTCTCAAGGGAATTCCATACATCGTTTAACATTGTTTGCCGTGCTGTCTCGTCGTCCCAGACAGCAGCGATTTTCGTAAGCCCATCGTGCAGGTCCGGCTTGTATTCCTTCAGAAGGTCCAAGAGGAAAGTCGCTTTCGTGACAAACATTCCAGCATTCCAGCGGTAAATACCTGTTGCGATATAGGATGCAGCAGTTCTGGCGTCTGGCTTCTCCTTGAAACTAGAAACTAGCCTGGCATTGGGAGCCTCTTTCAGTCCTAGTTTCTCTCCGAGTCGCACATAACCAAAGCCGGTGGAAGGATGAGAGGGTGCAATCCCGATGGTGACAAGATAATCCTTCTTGGCGACTTCGACAGCCTCAGCGACGGCGGAGAGGAAAGCATCGTCTCCGGAAATCATATGATCGGCAGCAAATGAGCCAATGACGGCGTTGGGGTCCCTCTTCGCAAGGACTGCTGCTGCAAGGCCGATGGCGGCCATGGAATCCTTGGGGCCGGGTTCGCAAAGGAGATTGTGGGCGTGCAGATCAGGTAGTTGTTCATGAATAGCCTTGACGTGGCCAGGCCCTGCGACAACGGTGGTCCTTGCTGCAGAGGTGAGCGGAAGAAGTCGATCCCACGTTGCCTGGATTAGGGATCGCCCTTTGAGGGTGAGATCAAGCAGGAATTTGGGATGCCCTTCGCGAGAAAGTGGCCACAGGCGAGTCCCTGCGCCACCGGCAGGAATGACCACATAGAAGCCTGGTATATCGCGAGTTCCAAATGGGAATGCAGTAGGTGCATTGTCGCCCAAAGGGGACGGGCGGAACGATGGTTCTGATGGGCCGACGGTGAGTGTAAGCGGGGGGTTGTGTGTTAAGAAAGGCGATAGTTTTGCTGGTCGTAATTGAGGACTAGGAGGAGCTGGGGTCATAAA
Source organism: Tephrocybe sp. NHM501043 (assembly GCA_018855915.1). Taxonomy (NCBI): domain Eukaryota; kingdom Fungi; phylum Basidiomycota; class Agaricomycetes; order Agaricales; family Lyophyllaceae; genus Tephrocybe; species Tephrocybe sp. NHM501043. The sequence goes on from JABCKO010000001.1 coordinate 229,768, forward strand.
ACCCGGGGTGGTAGTCCTAGATAAGTAGTGATTGTACTGGTAAGACTATGATCAGCATGATCGCAAGCAACATGCATCCGTGTCGTGGCATTCACCTGTACTTCTCGTATCTGACGCTCTAGACTGGCATTAGCAAGCCTGAGCTCCTTGCACTCATTCTTGAGCTCAGTTATCTGGATTTGCTGGAACGCGGGATGTGTTGGATGTCGTGTCAATCAAACGTGTTTTGCAACATACCGACTGTTGGACAGCTTGCAAAATCTGCTGGAACATGCCTTCTACGCCAGTCGGGGCGTTCACCTGCCCAGCAGGGGAGTAAGGTAGATTTCCGGGAGGAGACATGGTTGTAGTGATGAAGGAGCGTGAATGAGGTAGACGTGTGTTATATGTATTGCTGCGTGCAAGAGGGATAAATAACACGCCGAGAAGTCGGCCATTTCCGACTATAGTACTACATTTCATGGACATGTGCCAACCATGCTCGATGTCCTTCAAAACGACGGTTGCATTTACTCAAAGCTATGAAGGTCATCTGTCAGGGCCATCGAAGATCACCGCTCTACGCGGATAATCTGCACTAAATATGTATGTTTGCCAACAAACGTGTGATGTCCATTGTCAACTCAGGGAACACTTTACTCTACTCCTCGTCACTCTCAAATTCGATAGCCTGATATTTTCTGGCTTTTTTGTTTGGATTCGCAAGCGATGCACCCTTTAAAGGCTTTTGGGGAGCAGCCGGCTCTATTGTAACCTGAGTGGAGATTCTGGAATTGACGCGTGAAAACTCACTAGTTTTCGGATCTGTAATAGGGGGGGCTCGTTGCTGTTGCTGTTGCTGTTGCTTCGCAAGTTCCGCTTTCAACGCCTTGATTTCATCGCTTTGATCTTTGGAGCCAGAAGCCGCTAGTGGTGTTGGCTTCACACTGACCGTTGGAGCAGTGCGGTGGGGGATTGGTTTGACTAGTTGACTGTCACTACTTGTAATGTGCGTCGCATCATGGGTCGTGGCCATCGTTGTGGACGTGACTACATATATTCACATTCATTTCACACGTGGTGTAAATAAGTCAAATTGACACGTAGCCCGTACTTACCTTTGTCGGTTCGTAGTGGTGGTGACACGTATGTCGATGCAAACTGGTCTGGATAAAGCCGGCATTTTCTCGACTGGGCTTGAAGTGCAACCTTCCCCGACAAAAGACCGTTACCAAGACTAGATCAAGGCCACCGGATTGAACAGTCAATTATGAACTCACATCGAGCAAGACGTCTGTGGCATGTGCGGCGGCCTCTGCTGAGGTCACTTCTACCAAGGGAATGTGTAGTGGCTTCTTAGAGGATGGCCCCAAAGTCAACTGAGTCCCTCCGATCAATGCAATAATGAACGGAGCAGAAGATATGTGCCGTTACTTTGATTTTCATGCCTTTCTCGGTACTCCAGTCCCCAATATGAAGTTCCCCTTGGATGAAAGTCTCCGCAAGTTTCTCGGCGAAGGCTTCCAGGAGTTTGTCCGATGATTTGGAGCCCTAGACGAACACATTCTCAGAACTTGTCGACTATATGATGAGAGACCAGGCGGAAAGCCTACGGACAACAGTCTCAAGAATGTTCGTTTTCGTCCAGCTTCCACGCCACCATCTGCCCTCTGGACCTGATAACCCCAGGTTGATTGTCCATTGATCCGACACGGTGGAGAGAACTACAAATCGATAAACTCCCTGGTAGATGACCTGTGTGAGTTCATCCAAGCAAACGAAGTTAGCCAGAACATCGCTCGACATTTCCTTTTGAATGTAAGTAGTTGGAAGTTCGAAAGCAAGTTTGATGGCCACGTGCTTTCAACTTGAACGCCACCAATTCGCCTGCAAAATGACAGTCGATGTCTGAACATAATTCTATTACAAACTAGATACGCAGTATATACGAACAAACAGTCGAACAACCCGCCATCCACTCCCTGCACTATCTACACCGTTCAACAACTGTGGCATAGGCTTTTGTCTTATTAAACTGACAAGGGCAGCATATGGCATAACGAGTGAAGCGAATTATGGAATAGATTTTAAAGAAGGTTACCGTCCGCCAGATTTTGCCGAAGGACCATATCTTTCACTATCAGTAGTAAAATTAACTCTTAACAAATGCCTAACCAGCACACAAGGAACGAACCATTGATCAGTATCCGTTGAGTAGATTGAGAGTCCTACAGGGAATTTTCATCAGTTATGCAGACGCTAACAAAGTCAAAGTTGACAGATCTCACAGTCACGGAGGTAAGATGGCAGTAAAAGGTACGAGGTTTTGGTGATGATTGCTTCAATATACCAGCTGAAGATGCATAAGATATCAATTAGAACTATGTATAAACATTCCAATAAAAAGATACGTACCAAACTTGCGAGTAAGGTCTATCAGTATCAGGAGGGGTGTCTTAGTAGATGCAAACCATTGCGAAGGAGGTGCCCCTTACACTTTGTAGTAGACTCAAAATCATTGGGTCTGTCCCCATATGAGACGACAAAATGACCAAATGAGACGCCAGCAGCAAGTTTTTCTACGTCAATCAGTAGAGGCCAAGTAACAGTAAAGGTGGAAATAGCACCTTTGAAGATATCAATCTTGTTCAGAAATAAGACGATCTCAGTATCCTTCAACAATGGATTGGATACAACAGATTTCCACAACAAGATAGAGTCCTCCTAACATACATATCAAATGATGCATTCATAACTATGCAGATGATACGAACCAGGCGATTGACACTTGGATCCTCAGCAAGAACCTGGGGATCAATCAATGCCAGCACAGAGTAAAATATACGTGTATATCGATATCGTACCTGGTCGAAACCTGAGATGGGAGCAAGGAATATAATGCCATTCATATCATCGAAAAATGGCACCCATGCAGCTAGAACAGTAAGACTGATGAAAAAAACTTGCAAATAAAGGGAAGCCAATGCATACCGCGCTAAACTTGGTGTCAAAATATATCAAAGATGGCAAACAATATATCCACGCACCAAGGATCGAGCCCCACCAACGTCAAACACCCTCCAATCATGGCTCATCAAGTTCCCTGAGGTAAAATTGGAAGGCCGTAGCGCCTGCAAAGAATAGGTACGTACCAGCTTTGAGAGTGAAACGATGCTCAGAAACCCCGAGGGTCTTCAACCGGGCACGGAGAATGTCGTCTAGTTCAGGGTCAGAACCAAAACACGTTATGCTTTCTTTTATGTTCACCATCCGTGGGTACGTATTTGAGAGACGTAACCCGATCTAACTGGTCGAGAAAGCTGTCAAACAGATCACGAAAAGCTGCTGAGAGTGCAATATATGTCCGTACAATCCTCCCATGTCCTGTAAACGAATTTTCTGCGCCAACAACAACTGTTGGATAGTTGGATCCGTCCATAGCATACCGATATCGTCCTTGCAAGCGTTTAGAATGACCCCAGGATCGTTTGGGTCATCAAAGTCGATATCCTGGCTATCCATACTCGCTCGAGTGGCCGACGTGGCGATAAGTTTGTTGAATGCCGATTTCCAGGGTGTTAGTGAATTCAGAGCGAGTTCAGTAGGAGCACCGCCGTTTCGAGGAGTGTACGGGAGGTTTGTCACTGGCGAGAAATGTGTTGCTTCCCATTCAGCTGAGCCTGCGGGGGTCATTTTGCGCAGAAGCGTCTCCTCGACCTGTAGAAGGGGAGATAGTCGCATTTTGAGCCGGAGGTGTTCTGGGGTAAGGGTTGGGTATTTGGAAGTAGAGCTAATATCAGTGACGCTCGAAGATGGAGATGCTGATGCCTGTGCTTCTGCCATGGCGTCAACGATTAACCTCACAGATCGGACAACGTTGAGTTGAACGACAGCCCGCCATGAGGCACGCTCAGTGCGAAAGGCCTGTCACCGAATTTCAGTAACTGTGGACAGAGACGAGTGAAAATAACAATGTGTACCTTGTTTGAATGAAACAACTGAAAGTCTGTAAATTATAAAATAGCAGTAAATAACGTGGCGAGGCGGAGTAGGAGAGGCGCTCACTTTTAAGTGTTGTAGATTTGCCTACAATTCGCGGAGGGCGCAATTCAGAAGTAACTAAGTCTGCAGGAAGAGGAGCTTATACCTGATTCGCTTTGTCCTTATCCCCTTCATTAGCCCATAGAAGACTCGCGGTATTCCAGCTACTCACCGAGCAGAAGAACCCTAACGCACTTCGTCTTCTTGTCGTTGATCCTCTGACGATTCAGTTCCTCGTCGATGGCGTCTGATCTTTTCTGTGCTTCCCTCTCCTTTGCTAGGCGCAGCTCACGCTCTGTTTCCGACTCGTCCGGTGGTGGAGCCATGGCTTTTGTTAAAGGGTCTTCATCATGTCCACGGGAATCTAAGTAACGGCCTTTGGTAGCCACCATTGAGAAGAGGAGGTTGCGGTTGGCTCAGAAGGAAGCAATAGACTAAGATGGAAAGGAAAGATGAAGCTTCGAGAACTTCGAAGAGTTAAATTCCCATGACTGAGGGAACCGAAGCATAAACGTCAAGCATGGATGATGGCAGTTGGCTGGCAGTAAAGTCACCTTTCACTAATGGGACCAGTCACGTCACAAACTTCAATTGCTCTTTGTTATACACAACACTGTTGACCCCTCGAGAAACACACTCAAAAGTAGTAAACCTATGTTATATCTTTGAGCTATCATTGCTCTTGGTTAGGATATAAGGTGTTATATTTGATGTGACGTGAGACCTGAGACATCGAGGCCGGATCGTGACTGTCGTAATGGATCTTTCTTTGGATCTTCCGCATGGAGGCAGACCAGGTGTCACTGGTGACAATGTTTCTGGTCTAACCTCCTGTGGGGACACATTACAACTGCCAGCGTAAGGTCTGCAAGAACTTAAATTTTTGGTAGGATCCAAGCACCAACAAGAAGCCACACAGCAACCACGTCCACACGGATGAGCGGGGTTTCACATGGATTTTGGGAGATATCAAATATTCGTATCATAAAAGTGCTATAGTACACCTGACAACATCCCAGGGTCAATACGGAAAATGAATAGGAGATAAGAGCGAACTACACAGGGTTGCTGAACTAAACGGGAATAGTTCAGGTATGTTTCTCGGCACGCTTCCTCACATCTTCTGCGGATTCTGCCACTTTGCCTGCCACGTCTTGTTTCGCTTCATCAGTCTTCGACTTACCCCATCCCAACCAGCTAAACCAACCGGACCTTGCTTCTTCTGCCTTTCTTTCGACTCCAGAGCGTACCTCTCCAACTTGACGTTCTGCTGTTGATCGCGCCTCTTTATACAAATCCTCGGTTGAGTTGCGAGCGTCTGAGACAGAGCGCTGTGCCGACTTTTTGTAGGAATCAAACTTGTCTTGTGTATCCGTCGCTACTTGTCGAGCTCGGTCCTCTAGCTCATGAACCTTTTCCTTCCCTTCAGCCTGCGGCAGGAAGAACACATATATGACGGCTCAAAGTCTTAAGTGTCAGACTTCTTACCTTGACAGCATCGTACTTAGCTTGACCTTGCTTGTATGCGTCATCTGCACGGGCCTTTCCAGCTTCCAAGGTCTCGCGAGCTCTCTTCTCCATTTCCTCTTGGTCTCTGCGAGCCTTCTCTTTGGCGGCATTGACGTCGTACGGATTGGCATAATAGTAGTACGTCCCGGCGGCAACCGCGACACCGAGGACGGAGTATAAGAGGGTATTTGAGCCGCTTTTATTAGCCTTTGCATTAGGGGCTGACTGGCCTGATGGAGGCGGTGGCGGCGTCGCATACGATCGCAGAGGCTGATTAGTGGGATAATGAGCTTTGTAAAGCAGATGTGGCAAGCGTTCTTTACCGTGTACGCTGTCGCTGGTGAAACTGAGACTAGTCGGGCGATGCGATAACGAAGCATGGTGACAGTGAGAACGATTGCATTCTGGCGCCGCACCCTTTATTCGTGGCTCTGAACACATGATGACGCTAGTGACGTCGTTCGTTTATATAATGGCACGTGCCGCTCCAATCCACCCGCCTTATACCGCTACGTATATGTAGTACTTTGGTAGTCGAGACTCCACCGCTGAAGACCTTTCACAACTTATTTACTCCGAGCTTGCTCTGAGCGCGTTCTGGCGACACCACATCCGGAGATCGGTCCGATCACAAGTGGCCGATCACATATTATAAAATCTTCCTTCTCTCTCTCTCACCGTTGATCTCTTACTACAGACCGCAGTGCTCATCGAAGCCCTGCTGCAACCATGCCCAATAATGGGCCAACACCATCTCAGAAGACCAAGGTAGTTCTTGTCGGTGTGGGGTCAGGACAGATTTCTTTCTCTGTATTGGGGTTATTAGTAACGGCTTGCTTAGCGGCGCAACCTGTTCAGGGAAAACGACTCTGGCAAAACATCTCAAGAGAATATTACCGGACTCTGTCATAATTCATCAGGACGTTAGTTTCTTCCGAGTAGCATTCAACACTGGCTCAGCATTGACTAATGCTGTTCGTTTAGGATTTCACACCTGTAGGCCTCCACTTTGTGCTTATGGATTGAAGAGTATCTCACGTCCTATTGATAGCCTCAACATCTGGTACCCATACACCCGATCTACAATGTGCAGGACTGGGATGCCGCCCCAGGCGCGATAGTATGGCCTAAACTTATAAACTTCCTTCGGGAGGTAAAGGCGACCGGAAAGATACCTGCTGACCATCAAAGCCACGACCACCTCAACGAACAGAAGGATATCAAAATAGAAGATGAGGTTAGGGACAAGTGGATTGAGACCTTTGAGGGTATCCGGAGGGAACGAGAACAAAAGGGAGAGGAAAAGATTATCTGGGGTCTGGTCGATGGGTTCCTTATGTATTGGAATCAGGTATGGGCAGACCATGTTGTTGGACATTTGCTGACTTCAGTGACAGGAAGTGATAAATGAATTAGACGTCCGCATATTCCTCAGAGTACCGGAACCCGTTCTCAAGCAGAGACGGCACGAGCGACACGGATACCACACGGCAGGTAAGCAGATTTTTGTGTTGGGCAAGGTAGAAGTAACCCTAATGGATATCCTGATTAATACCTTCCTCTCCCGACATTGCTTCCAATGCCCGCTCGTCTTAACACCACCGCTCTATCTCCACTGTGCGGCTGCCCTCCTACTCCTGGAGTTCAAACTGATCCAGAGGGGTCGCTTTGGAGAGACCCGCCGGGCTACTGGGAGCAAATAGTATACCCTGCGTATGTGGATGCGCACCGAGATGTGTTTATAGACGGTGATGTAGAAGGAGGGACACCGGGAAGCAAGGTAGAGGGCTTAGTTGTGATAAACAGTCTGGATCTGAGCATGGGTGAGGGAGTATCACGGGTGTGTGGAGTGCTGGAGGACATTGGACGAAACTAGGCTGATAGTATAGACCTTTTACACGATAGAGACGCCGGGCTCGGCAATTCGGAACGCCGGGATGCTGCCCCGACGATTACCATTTCGGTCCGAATCGGCGATCCAATGCAAGCCATTGGATTTCTGTTGAATCACATGTCCGGACCCGGATACGGAAGACAGGTATAAAGTCTTTCCACCACGCAACTCTCACCAACCTCCTCTTTTACATATTACTCTCCATGGCACAGGTCATTGTCGTTGGTGGCGGTCTCGCTGGTCTCTCTGCTGCTCACACTCTCCTCGAGCGTGGCGCAAATGTCCTTCTTCTCGATAAACAAGGGTAAGATGTTTCTTTTCTGCGGACCAGCGTAGTCTCACACCTTCCCCCAGGTTCATGGGCGGGAACTCGACCAAAGCTACCTCAGGTATTAACGGTGCTGGCACACAGTCCCAGCAGGCCCTTGGCATACCTGACAATGCCAAGACTTTCTTCGACGACACTAAGCGATCTGTTCGTCACCGTCTCTTTCTTTTATGCAACTTGAATTCAACCATGACTCTTAGGCTCGCGATCTTGCTCGTGACGACCTCATTCGAGTTCTAACAGGTCGCTCTGGCGATGCGGTCAACTGGCTTCAAGACAAGTTTGGCCTCGATCTCTCCAAGGTCTCCCGCCTCGGTGGACACAGCCAGCCTCGTACCCACCGTGGTGATGCTCAGTTCCCTGGAATGGTGTGCTCTATGATAATTTATTTCGTGCTTGTAACTAAATCTTCTTTCTTTCAAGGTCATCACCTACGCCCAAATGGAACGCCTTGAAGATCTCTCCGTCAGCAATCCTGAGCGGGTCAAGATCTTAAAAAAGGCTCGCGTGACCAAGCTTGTCAAGGACGAGTCCAACGCCGTCGTTGGCGTCGAGTACCTCCACAACGGCAAGACCGGGACTGCTCACGGCCCAGTCATTCTGGCTACTGGTGGTTATGCTGCCGACTTCACCCAAGATTCGCTACTCAAGAAATACCGCCCTGAACTTTGGGACCTTCCTACCACTAACGGCGATCACTGCACTGGTGATGGCCAGAAACTCGCAATGGCGGTCGGCGCCCATGGTATTGATTTGGAGAAGGTCCAGGTGCATCCCACCGGACTTGTGGATCCCAAAGAACCTGATGCCAAGGTCAAATTCTTGGCCGCTGAGGCCCTCCGTGGTGTCGGTGGCCTCCTCCTTGACAGCCGGGGCAAGCGCTTTGTTGACGAGCTCCAGCAGCGTGACTACGTCACCGGCAAGATGTGGGAGAATAAACATGTACGTTAATATGTCCTACCCGATTTCCTTTGAGTCTGACACCCAACTGCTGCAGCATCCAATCCGCCTCGTCTTGAACGGTCCCGCTTCAAAGGAGATCGAGTGGCACTGCAAGCATTACGTCGGTCGTGGGCTCATGAAACGCTTTGATAACGGAACTGCCCTCGCTAAAGAGTTCGGCCTTGATCCCTCTGTACTCAAGAAGACTTTCGACGATTACAATGAAATCGTCCGCACGAAGAAGGATCCATTTGGCAAGAAGGTGAGCATCCTCTTCTTTCCAGGGAGTAGTACCTTGCTCAAATGACTTGTTAGTTCTTCCAAGGCGAGTGGAGCTTTGACGACTTCTTCCACGTCGCCATCATGACTCCCGTGCTGCATTACACCATGGGTGGTCTCGAGATTGACCCCGAGTCCCGTGTGCTCGACGGATCCGGCAAGCCTATCCCGGGTCTCTTCGCTGCTGGTGAGGTGGCTGGAGGCGTCCATGGTGCAAACCGTCTTGGCGGTTCTTCCCTCCTCGGATGTGTAGTGTTCGGGCGGGTCTCGGGAGACTCAGCTTCAGCATATCTCCTCCAAGCTGCGAGTGCCGCCGTCCAGAAAGCTGGTGGTCGTCTCACTGCACTCTCCTCCCAACTTGCTCCCAGCCCGTCGTCTTCTTCTGCCCCAGCACCCACATCAGCGCCAGCAAGTACACCTGGGAAGTCCGCTTCAGGAACGTTCACAATGGTGGAAGTTGCAAAGCACAATAAGAAGGATGATGTGTGGGTAGTCGTCGACGGCCAAGTCTTGGATGTCACGAGCGTATGTCTTTACCTTCCTATGCCTCTTTCACAGCTCAATGATTATTTCCTTCCTTAGTTCCTCCCTGATCACCCTGGAGGCGAGAAGGCTATCCTTCTCTATGCCGGCCGCGATGCCACAGAGGAGTTCAACATGCTTCATGACCCCAAGGTCATCCCCCGATACGCCCCAGACGCAGTTATTGGCAAGGTCAAGGCTTAGGGCTCGTTTTGTATTAAAAATTAGCACTTGTTCGTTCGTGTTATCCTCCTTTCCTCATAGCATTATTTATCCACCAGTCTCCCATTTATCACTGGGCAAATCATCTTGTATTGTAATTTGGTTTTTATTTAAATCTCCGATCATATGGATGCAATGCGGCAGCATCCTCATCAATTCATCATATCGTTGAGATATGATGCATGTGTACACTACTCATGGTTTTTAAGCACAAGTGCGAAACAATGGGTCTAGGTTAAGAGCAGCCATGTCGTCACAAACGAACCCCACAGAGACCTCTACCCTTCTCGGTTCTAGCCACGATGAGGAGCATGGTCCACTCAAGCTCACTGCACATAGGAGTCGTAACATCATTTGGCGTGCTTTGACCATTCTTTTCGTTGGAGGTCTCGTCACACTAGTCGGATTCCAACATGTTCTGGCAGACAAGCTGTCCCCGTTATTCGGTCTTCCCACCGACCCGTTGGAGGCAGCCTTAATTATCCTGGATAAAGCCCCTGTTATCGTGAGTGGCCTCCGAGTTTTTAGAGTTCTCCGTTGAGCTTGACGCACCACACCTCAGGACGGGCACATCGGTCTGCACCTTTGTGATACCTTCATACCCTTATCACTTAACGGGCTAATTATCAGACCTACCCTTCCTTACGAGGATGAAATTTGCCAATAACGCGTCTGCCATCGACCTCGCCTCCCGCATGCCAGGACATGTAGACATCCCACGTTTGCGGAAGGGCAAAGTTGGGGGCTTTTTTTGGTCAGTGCTGGAATCTTTTCCGTTACTTTCCAGCTCATGCATTCAAAAGGTCTGTCTACATGCCTTGTCCCGACCCTAAGCAAGGTGCTGAAGACTTTTTGGATGCGAATTGGAGTGTTCGGTGCGTGGTCCGTGCGCCTCATTCTTACTTTTGCTTACGGGGGCGACAGCGATACTTTGGAACAGATAGATGTAACGAAATTACTAATAGAAAAATACCCACAGGTAAGGAAACTTTCACTTGTACTTATTTCACGTAACCTTCCCCTTCTACTTAGACATTCCAGCTAGCCGCTGGTTCTGCGGATATCAAGTCTGCCATCGGAAACGGCAGGATAGCAAGTTTGATCGGTGTCGAAGGGTGCGTCTCCTCGGACAAGCCTTTTTTTGCTCATCACAAGGTCCCTACATAGTGCGCACCAGATTGGCAACTCTCTTGCTACCCTACGTCAATATCATGCTCTTGGGGTCCGATACATGACTTTGACGCATATATGTCACAATGCATTCGCAGATTCATGCGGTTATCTGCCTGGTATAATTCCTCGTCACAACGGCTTGAGGTGCGAACCCACCCTTGAATGCTCTTCAATAAATAGATTTCTCTCCCTTTGTACAGCACTTTCGGACGTACTTTGATCGGTGAAATGAACAGACTTGGTGTCCTCGTCGATCTTTCCCATACTTCGGACGCCACTGCCACTCAAGCCCTCAAACTTTCCAAGGCACCAGTCATCTGGTCCCATTCCTCTGCCAGGGCTGTTCACGATGTCCCACGCAATGTCCCCGACGAGGTCCTACGTCTAGTTGGCACCGGTGAAGGCCAAACAGATGCAGTCGTGATGGTTAGATACGCCCCTAGTGTCGTGCAACTCGTTGATATTCAGTCCAATAAAACAGGTCAACTTCTCTCCGTTCTTTGTGGCCAATCCAGGCGAAGCGAATGTGGACACTGTCGCCGATCACGTTCAACACATAGCAAAGATTGCTGGAAAGAAGCAGTACGCCCTAGCCTCTGGCCTTCTGTACCCAAACTAAAATTTCCTAGTGTTGGACTGGGAAGTGATTTTGATGGAATTGATGATGTTCCTGTGGGCTTGGAGGATGCCTCGAAATACCCAGCATTGGTGAGCTACACCATCCTTTCAACAGCAACTCTGTGATGCAATGACCGCATAGATCGCTGAACTTTACAAGCGCGGATGGAACAAGTACGAGCTGGCAGGTTTGACCGGTGGCAATCTCCTTCGCGTCCTTGAGGGTGCAGAAAGAGTTGCGGCAAAACTTCAGGCGGAGGGGCAAGACCCAGCCTACGAGCTGTATGAGAAGAGGAAAGATATCCCTCGCATTGAATTATGAGGTGTGTACCTGTCGGTTTAATTAATTGGTATCGACTATACTAACTACTACATGAGGCCTGCCTCAATGACGTCGTTCCTAAGGATGATGGCCTGAACTGTGGGAGGGAATGAATCACCTTCAGTAGATAATGGAAATTGAACCATACCTGCAGAGAGGGTCTGTGCTGTCGCTTTCGTATCCTTGCCGATGATGAGACCTTGATTCAGCAAATAGTTGATTAGTACTCACTATAACAGATGTAAAGTGTGCAGTTAGTTTCCGACTGGGTGGACTATATGTCTTGTACATGTAGGAGAACATTCTCCGGAACCCTAAAATTAGGCCAGTGAACACCATAAACAACGGGAAAACATTGACGGCACATACACGTCGTTACCGTGGCGTAATCATTCTCTTTCTCTTCATACTCAGGAAGGTATTCCCGCACGATTAATCCTGAGTCTAGTTTCTTCTGGAGCAAATCAGTCTTGTTCATGAATAAGATCTAGTTGCACGCATGGAACGGTCAGGATTAACGTAGAATTTTGAGTAGGCACCTACAATCTGTACATTGGCGAGCAATTTGCTCGAGCATACGGTTTTCCAGAGAGAAAATGAATCGTGAATACAGTTGGTCGATGGATCCTCGGCAAGCATATCGTTAAATGCTGATACTGGAGCCAAAAAAATAATTGCTGTAATCTCTTTAAAGTATGGGATCCATGCAGCCCGCTTCAAAAATCACCCATCAGTAGTCAGCACGGGTAAGTCGAGACCGATGAAGCATACAGAAGTCCGAGTGCCTAGAGGGATAGAGTGAGGTCTTGCTGTTCAAGTTAGACCCTGTTACATACCCGCAACATCATACATGAACCAATCGAGAGCAGTCGGTGTCCCTATTACAGGGTTTGTGATCAGAGGTCATTGAGAAAGAGATCATGACAAGACGCCACACCTCGGTCCAGAGAGAAGTGATATTCTTGAACGCCAGTCGTACGAAGGCGTGCTCTAACCACATCGGCGTCTGAAGGGACGTATTCGGGGCGAATGATGCGGTCTATATCATGCAAAAAGCTATTGAGGATATCAGCTATGAGTTGAAGCTGTTCGGATATCGTATTGACGGATAAGTACGAACAAACCAGGAGCATGTTCCAGTCTGAGCTTGCGTTGCCGAAGAATTGTCTGAACAACACTGTCATTCCAAATCCCGAGTATGTCCCCTTTAAGGCTAACGATGACTTCAGACGCTATTTGCTGCAACTGGAGGCCTTTTCCTCCAGTTGGATTGCGGATGTGACCTAGGACGTTCTTCCAACCAGAGTTTGAACGGAGAGAGAACTCCTGTTGGCCTCTTCGGACCTTGTCTGAACTGCCATCGCCTTCCAGGGTGCCAGCACCAAGTAGGGTTTCCAGATCTCGTTGAATCTGTCGGAGAGGAGCAAGTTTGAGTGTCAGATTCTTATGGTGTTCTGTCAACGCGACATGCGGTCCTTCGCGCGACTTGGAGTCCTGATTTGTGTCCGTGCATTCTTCTCCTACGATGCTCACCACTATGTTCACAGAGCGGACAAGGTTCAACAAAATGACAGCCTTCCAGGACTCGCGTTCTTCCGCCCAAGATTTCTGGGCATATGTCATTTGAAAATCTAGGCGACGATCACATATCGTCTCAATCCAGATCAAGCTCTGTCGCAGTACTGAAAACACGCACTCTTGATGGTCGTCGTTTTACCTCCAACAACATATCAGTAAAGGAGCCGAGTTAGAAATGACATTGATGATTGGACTGACCACTCATGCTTTGTCCGAGAAGCAATACCTTGACTGCTTTCTGCATGTTTTTCATCGCCGTTTTTGCGAGTTTAAGCTCATGATCAATACGTTTGCTGACTTGGCGTGCGTGTTCCTCTTGTTCTTCCCGAGCCGTTCGCTCTGCTAGCGTTTCGTTTGGAGGAGGAGCCATGGCCAGTGTGAGGGGGTCGATGTCGACTGTGCGCTTCATTTTGGGGAGGTTTTGAGCTCCAAGAGGTAGCAGCTCCAGAATATGTAGGACTTCATAATTTCATCTCTCTAGTTTCTCGGGGATCAGAAACCCAACTTCTTGGAGCCCATATAGCAACCCGATCGACACAATCACTCAAACAAGAATCTGTACTTAGTACCATACAACTTGACGTCGCTCTCAGCAAGATTTCTGTCTAGATGTCGTGAGTATGAAAATTTATGGAATAGACAACTTGAATGAAGGTAAAATACCTACTGGTTGTTGAATCCCGTCTACGCTATGGTTAGTAGGCCTGTCACTCTTTCGTCACGTATGCCGCCCCTGTCCGCAGTGGACGATCAACCTTACATACATTGTTACATTGATGGCTTGCTTGCAAAGTCAGAATTTACTTGAATTAATGTCCGGCTGAGCGGACTCCACTTATATTCGTGTGGGTGTGACATTTTGTGACCTGCCGAGTAGGAGCCTGCTGACTACCAATCATGAGTGATGTCACAATGAGCTTACCGAGACGATGTGTGATGATATTCCGAATAACCTCCCTAAACATCATCAAAATGTTCCCTGAGTGTTGGCAATTGCCATGTGTGGATGCCATTGCCACATGCCATTGATCGTGGCATGCCTGTGTACTGCCACAAATTCACACACATGGCGTATGTCCAGTGATGTATGACATAAGCCCATCATAACTCTGATAACATAGACTCAACATCGATATCATTAAGATATGCCCATGTAAAACGCGCCAACGTCACGTGACTTTGCGTGACTTTGAGTGACTCTCGACGAAATCGTTAATGGCGCCTTACAGGGGTGCAAATCGAGAGATCTGTCCGCGCAGTCGTCTAGATATAGTAAATTATAAGATCCCTGCGTGGGCAAATTTTTGACAGCCTGATTTTTGAGGTGGCTATTAAGGAAATGAGTCCAAATTAAGCACTATTCTCATCCTGAACCTTTTTTCTGACGCGTCTGACACGCGCTGCCCATCCGTAACAATGGCTAGACGAGCCCTGGGTCATCTAAAGAACTTAGGCAGTTATGCATATGCAAACACAAAGAAAACTCTGTTATCTAAGCTGAAAAAGGTCACAGGGAAAGGAGACAAGGAAAATGTATGTGCATCCAAGCCTTAAATGACCTATTAGACATTCTGAACATAAATGTGAATTGTATAGACTTCTGGGATATGAAACTCAGCTCATTTATTCAATTTTAGATTTGCACAGCGTTCTCGAAGATTCATGGATGCATATCACAAAGGGTTGAATGGTAAACAAGCAGCATGGGCTGGGAAGAAGTATAGAGGGCATAGAGTGCTTCCTCAGTCACTCATGAGAGACCTAGAGGATGATGGGATGACTTAATTCTAGTTAAAAGCTTTCATTTGTGTCAATATTAGAAATTCAGTACATATACAACGACTAATTAAGGATGTGTTTGGACCCTGGTCACACCAAGTAACATCATGTGACATTGGCGCATTTTACATGGGCCATATCTTAATAGTTGTGTGGTCTCGCTGGTGACTGTATATCTTTAACTGTGGAATGATCAGAAGCTGTTTATCCTGTGCGACATGCATTCATAGTGGCGAGATCACTTTCAAGACCATCCTGGTTGGCCAACAAAAAATTCAAATTCTATTGCCAACCCAACTGCAAAAGGAAATTACAAGCCCAAGGTCTTATGCAGGGCTTGCTTGGATGTTTGATTTGTTGAGGAAGAGACAAAAGATGATTGAGAGATCAATAGGAGGGAACGGCAGGTAAAAAGAACATGAGAATTTATTGAGAGAGTGTGTGTGTTTGTAAGGATCACGTCAAAAACAGACAGAGATCAATAATAAGACATAGATGAATGAAGTCAGAATTTAAATCAAGCTTTGTGATCAATACACTGAGTTGATTTGACAAACTTATACTATGAGAATACAGGGTTTAAATAGACTAAGAAGTAGATTAGGAGAACATAATGAAAATGGGAAGTCTAATAACATATAGAAGAATATAGGGACTTGTTAAATATTTTAAGGAGAATATACATCATAAAAGGAGAGAATGTACTCATAGGAAAATGAAGAGAGTGAGTCGTATTCTTGTAAAATCAAATGTATATTGAAACAGAGATTGATGTGGGTTGTTGGAGGTATGGATCAAAGCAGAAATTAGATTGGACTTGCATGCGTGAAGACGTGTCATGGAGACGTTCATGACAGTGTTGTTATTACTCTTAGATTATTATTTTTATTTACCATCATATTAGTGTGGTCTGTTCCTGCTGAGAATAATCCTTTTTGGTTGCAAGCATGAACTGAAACACTCTTGCAGCACTTGAATTGATGCCATAAAGCAAGCTGGAGTTATATGAACTCCTCGAGATGGATGCTGATGGTGATGAGGAAGTAGATGAAGCTCTCAATAGTATGATACAGGCTGCATTGAATACTATCTAATCATTACACAAACATGATCAGTGACTATAATAAGAAATGCCATGGCAATGGGTGTCATGAGAAAAGCCATTGCCCATCTCTCCATGGGCATGTCATGGTTTGTGGCAAACATGGCAAGTCACAGGCATGCTAGTGAGATTGCCAACACTGGCTCAAGGGGTCCTATCATGAAAGCTTCCATGATGCTGATCTATGATGAGGTTTTGCAATGATGTTCTGTGAGATTTTGGGAGACATGGCAGAGAGCTGCTTATAGTGGAAGCAGCCCATAGGGGCATGCTCACTAGAAGAGAGGGCAGTACAGCAACAGAACAGGTATGAATGTCACGTTGGAAAGAGACTGACTATCTAATACAAGGTTCTGTTGCTTATAAGTCATGCAAATTATTATGTAAGTAAATACCACCTAAGGCATTGAAAGTCTCAGTCACATGGGACCATTATTTGGTCAGTTCCAATAGGCCTCCAAGGGTCACTTCCAAATTGGAGCCAATGATTCAGACTGCTCTAAAAATAGACTGCCTCAGATAAGGTCTGTACTTTTCTAAAAATAAACTGCCTCTGAATTTTTGAAACCCCACACCACCAAAACACCCTCCAAATTGGCAGTTGCAACATTGTGAGACTGTATCAGCCATTGTCTGCACTAGTGATGGTGGAGAGGCCAAATAAGCAGGGTGTGCATAGGCAGAGATAGTGAACATGTACCATGTCAAATGCCATGAAGGAAGTTCATCAGGTAACTTTATGTAACAATCTTCCAATACACTTTCTCCTACAATGATTTTAGAATAATGCATTACATGATATGTAGTTGGTGATTTACTTATACAAGACATCTGTAGTACATAGCAACATTATGTTTATGAAATCCAATATATTTCCTTTTTTTTGATTTAGTACCACCACCAAAAATTTGACACCTCCAAATCAGAGCTGCCAACCACATACATCAAATTAGAACCTGTGGGAACACCAAAAAACTCAAAAATAGCAGCGGGACTGGCTTAGATCTGCCCCCCAATCCTCTCCCAAATAGGATTTGGGTGAAGGTGGTTTCACCACCAAAACCCTACTAGGCCTATTATTTTGACATTCCTAATAGGCCTAGTAGGGGTCCATGTGACTGCAACTTTTGCTGCCAGCTGTGGTAAATACAGAGTATGCTTACACCCCCCCTTCCCCCCCCTCTCCCCCTCCCAGTGAGAAGGAGAGAATGGGTTAAGGAAGGTATCTGCTTCTAGACATTGAGGGCCTCAATGTTTACCAAATCATGGTGAGGGCACCAGAGATCATCTGGAGGCCCTTGACCATGCCATCTAACAAGATATTGTTTCCCTCTCCCATAGCAGTGTTTGTCCACTATCTGGTCAATGAAAAATTCTTCCTCCCCAGGCTCATTTATGACTGGTGGGGGTGCTATTGAGATACAAGATGGAAAAAGGTTGTCATCATTCTTGATGTAGGGCTTGAGAAAGATGGTATGGAGTGTGGAGTGGATTGTCATTTTGTCAGGGAGCATAAGGGTATACATGGATGTTTCTGAGAAGGTGTATGAGACTTCATAGGGGCTATTGTATCTAGGCATAAATTTTGCTGCTTGGCCATTGAAGTGCTGAAGGTATTCATGTTAATGATTGAGGGTAGACAGCATTACCTTGTTACCTGGTGAATAAATATGTTCAGGGGCACAATGGGTGTTGGTGTGATGAGCTTGTATCATTTTTACAGCTGTCAGGTTGTCCATAGCATCAAGAAAATTGATCTTGAACTCTTCCATGAGTAAGGATGTGGCAGAAGCATTAATGGAAATATTGTCAGGGCAGATTTTAGAGTGGGCAAGGTCCATGGGGAGAATCCAGATTTGAGCTGAAAGGAAAGGTAACTGGTGAATGCATTAACAGTGTTAATAATGTAGAAACAAATAACTGAGAGAGCACAGACTCAACCAGTCTGGTGCCAACCAATGTGGAACCAAATGCATTATATGAACATTTTGTTAGTGCATTCAGAGGCTCCATTGATGTGTGGGTGAAAAGCTGTGGACCATTTGTGTTTGATGCTAGCAAGACAACAAAAAGGTGTCCAGAATTTCAAGATGAATTTCAGGTCCCAGTCAGAGACAATCTTGTCAGGCAGGCCATTCTCACAGAACCAATGCCTGAAGAAGACATCAGCAAACTGTTTGGCAGACATGTCACTGGTGACTGGCACTGTATGGACATCAGCACCAGCATAGCAAGTTAAAGAACAGAAAGCATCAAAGCTGTTGTTGGTTAATAATAGGCCAATGAAGTCAATGATGATGGATAAGAAGCAGATATCAGAGAATGGTAGTGGGTGGAGTGGTCTGCAAAGCTTGTGTGTATAGTTTTTGTTATGTTGGCACTGTGGGCAAGATGGAATGTAAGCATTGAAAAGCTGTTTCTACATATTTGACCAATAGAAGCAGTCACACAAGGCAGCATATGACTTGTTACCACCAAAGTGGCCAAGTTGGTTGTAAGCAGCATAGAAAAGGTCCTTGTATTTTGGGTTAACAAGGCAATCTCCAATAAAGAGAATCCCATCATGGACAGATACACCAGGGGGTGTCATGGTGGAGTAACATGCAGTGAGAAGATTAGCACAAAAGGAATCTGCTTTGTAACCAGCAATGAAATTAGCTGTGAAGGAGGAAAGGCTGAAGACTGAAGTGAGGGTGATTTCAGGTTTGTCAAGAGAGACAGGCATCCAGGACATAGTGTTGGTGACAGAATTGTCTTCCCCACATATGTAATAGATAGTGTAATAGAACTGGGACAAGTATTCCATCCAGCATGCTTGGTGCAGAGAAAGATATTTCTGTGTGTCAAAGTTAAGTAAGGTTTTATGATCTGTATAAATGTTGACATGTGTGCCTAGAAGATCTGTCTTCCATTTATCAAGACTATGCAATATAGCAAGAAGCTCCTGTTTATATGTTGGGCACTTTACCTCTGCAGGTGTATACTGCCAGGAGTCAAAGCCAACTGGGTATGCAGATTTCCAGCTGGAACCAAAGGCAGGACAGCACCAGTGTGGTGCTTAGATGCATCACATGTGAGGTAGATTTTATTCTTGCTAGGAGTCTTGTGACTAATTGATATCAGGCATGCAGGTAAGGTGACAAGAAGTTTTATTGCATTGAAGGCTATTTGATGTTCCTTTGTCCAAGGTGGGAAGGCTGAGTTGCACTTGATGTGGGTCAGCAGCATAAGGATGGAGGTATGCTTAGCAAAATTAAGTATATAAAAAGAAATCTATCAGACAAGACCAAGAAACTGGTGGACATGTTTTGCTCTACTTAGGGTAGGCTATTTGAGGACTTTTTCAATGTGTGAGAACAGAAGGTGGAGACCATTACAAGATAAACTGTGGCTAAGGAAGTCAATTTATATAGCAAATAAAACACTCTTCTTCAGGAAACAATATACACCTGCTGTATGAAGGGCATTAAGAATAACAGTCACATTTTGCAGGTGTTCCTCCTTCGAGGATGATCAAATAATTATATCATCAAAGTATACATAACAGATTTTCCCTATATATGGGAGCAATGCAGTGTTAATTCTTCTTTGCTAGATTTGAGGTGCATTTTGAAGGCCCATAAGCATTACTGGCCACTTATACAGGCCATACAGTGTTATGGTCACAGTGTACTTAACATTGTTAAGGTGAACCTGTACCTGGAAAAACATGCTAGTAAGGTCAATTTTTCCCCAATATTGACTTTTTGCTGTATCAGCCAGAATATTATCAATCTGGGGGAGGAGGTATGTATTAGGGACAATCACAGCATTCAGCTTTCAAAAATTGACTACCCAATGGGATATAGCAGAAGGATCTCCTTTTGGAATTAAGAATAATGGAGATGTGAAAGGGAATGCAGATAGATGAATGCAGCTATTTGCAAAGTGGTCTTTGATTAGGGCCTTTCATGAGTCATGATACTTTTTGGGACAGTTGTAGCCATAGAAAGGCATAAATTTTGCATTTGTTTTTAACTCAATGTGATGGTAGATATCATTGGGCAGATTATAGATGTGGGGAAGTTCATTTATGAAGGTGTCACTATATTCTGTCTTCAACTAACAATCCAACTCTGCCAGCTATGCATTCTCAGAGGAGGTTTGCTTTGATGACTCAGCAATTGAAGTGAGATGGATGATACAATCTTGTAATTTGTTGCAGGGATAGCATAAAAAGAGAATTTTTTGTATGAGAAGTGGCATAGATTCAATTTGAAGAGAGTGCTCAATTCCTCCAGCACAGGCTTTGACTTCCTTGTAAAGGTTAATTTGGCCTGCTTCAGCTCAGCCTTGAATTCTTAGTAACATTGTGGTGGGGAAGTCTTTGAACTTCTGTCATTTTGGAAGATCCGAGGCAGATTTAGCAGGTCAAATTTATTTGAATTTATAAATACAGTCCATGTAGAAGCATCTATAGTGATGTAATTTGAGCTAGGAAGTTGAGACCAAGTATGACATTGATATGTAAGGTGGGTGATACATAAAAGTGCTAAAGTTTTGATGTCCACCATTTGCAGGAGGATGAGACAGTGAGGCAGACATAGTGAGAAATCTGAAGTGTTCTTTGTGCTATGGAAGAGGTTTCACAGTCTAATGCTTCTGCAACTTTGAGAGGGGTCTTGAGTTTATGCAATGGAAGCAAGAGTTTGGAGGTAAGTTTACTTGAAATCAGAGCTGGGGGAAAGCCATGCTCAATCAGCATGCATGTGGAATGATGTGGAAGGGATTGAGATGATAGGAGTCCAGTTCAAAAGATGTGACTAAGCAGGACATACTCATCTGCATACAATTCAACATCTCTGGCATCATCTCATAATCCTTATTATCATCTAATGTATCTGCAAATATAGCAGCAACCTTTATAGAGGTAGATTTTTGAGCCTTGTCATGATTAGCTTTGTATTTCTTGACATATGCAGGCATAATCTTCATGGTCTTGTCAAATGGTAGAGGAGTTGTCTTAAATGCACAAATGTGACCAAGTCTGATGAAGAGTTGGCAGCAGCCTTGGTATCCATTGTTGGCATCAATAATCTCATTATCATCAAGTTTGTAAGCATATTTGCATTTGAATTTGGTCAGATTCTTGTTCATGCTGGTCTTGTTGGTGTTTTGTTTCTTTGAGGTGGCAATTTAAAAGTAAATAGTTTGTTGGTCATAGTCCTTCTTTGTGTGGATCTCCTTGTCCAAATATTAGATGGTGCTAATTCAATTATCAAGCTCCATAATGCTGTCAAGTTTCCCAGGGGCATCACCATTAGTAGAGTTATACTCCACCTGCATGTCAGCATTCAGTAGGATGGATACAAATGGTGTGGCAAAGACAATTGTTGTCCATGTATATGTGGGACTTTATGGTGAGGACAATATTTGCATCACAGATAGAAGCTACCCAATCAATAAATGGAGTGTTATTTTGTGGCCTGAAGAGAATTTTCCCATATTTGACAATCTACAAGGATAATAGCCACTTGGAGTGCAGGTGCTCCATGAACTCATTCCAGGGTAAGGCCTCCAACATTGTCTTATTGGCTGAAATCCACAATATTACTGCAAGGTCTTCAAAGCAATAGAGTACACAAGAAACACACTCATTGTTGTCAATCTTCTTGTGACAAAAAAAGTGTTTTGTACATGTCTTAAATTTGCATAATACTGTAACAGTGAGCTTTTCTTTGCTGACTGAAGAAGTTGTGATAAGCTGGTTTGTGTCACAGCAGTGACCAACATTCTGATGATCAAGAGTGTGAAATAAAGGTGAGGACATTTTTGTGAGATGGCAATGTTGTTGTCACTGTCAGACAATAAGTG
The DNA here is from genome assembly GCA_018855915.1 of Tephrocybe sp. NHM501043. Taxonomy (NCBI): domain Eukaryota; kingdom Fungi; phylum Basidiomycota; class Agaricomycetes; order Agaricales; family Lyophyllaceae; genus Tephrocybe; species Tephrocybe sp. NHM501043. The sequence continues at coordinate 251,909 of JABCKO010000001.1, forward strand.
TGGAGGGGTGTGGGGTGGCATAGTGAGTGGTGAACTGCCAACATTGTAAGAGTTAATGGTGGTTTAGAATCACAAGCTGTGGGTGATCAGAGCCAGAGTGGTGGAGGGCAATGTAGGCAAAAGATATAAGAGCAATGTCAAAGGCAGAAAGGCATTTTTTTGCAGGGTGTCCCTATAGGCAGGGTGACACTTTATGTATTTTGAATTCCAAGGAGAATGCATAGCTTAAATAAATTTAGTGATATTAGAGGCAAAGATCTTTCAATGTTGAGCAGGACATGTATTGTCATAGAAATTGTCTTCTGATACTTTTTAATGACAATTGAAACTAAGCAGGATGTGATGCTTCTTGGGCTTTGAATTATTTTTCTATTATTGTTGAAAAAGGCAAAATGCACCTCATATAAATGTTCAAAAAAAGTGGAAGCAGTCTATAAGGGCACATTCACTAAAAGAGAAGGTGGAACAGCAACAGAACAGGTATGAAATGTCATGTTGGAAAGAGACTGACTATCTAATACAAGGTTCTGTTGCTTATAAGTTACATGAATTATTATGTAAGTAAATATAGAGCATGCTTACATACAGCCAGCCATTTATTCTTGAGAATTATGCTTTCCTTCATAACAGATAGAAATGTATTGAAAATATAGTTTATTATTATTCATGGAATTAAAAAAAGTACAGTGTGATAGGACTATATACTAATGCTAGACAGTTACACTGATATCATACAAATACAACACCTTTCCTCCATCCATATAGGCAAGTTGTGTAGTTGAAGAAAAAACATGCAGTCAGTCAAAGACAAACAGACTCTCAGTATAAAACATACCATGTTTCTGTAACATTATAAATGCTATGTTCCTACTATATTCCTAACAATGTAGATATTGAGCTGGGACTGGGAAGATGATAACCTGCTTGAGAGTTAATAACAGCCTACCACTGTGAGTTCAAGAATCTTACTTTTGAGCATATTTCAAATAAGTTGAAGAACAAGTTTGGAACAAGAAAATGACATCTGACCACTGCAACTTCAGCATGATTCTTATCTTAAATACCAATTCAGCACAGTTCTGGAGGCATTATCAGCATTTAGAACTGTGGTAGGATGGACTTGAGAAACTTACCTATACCTATACTTAAGAGTGTCATCTACAATGGTGTGAAAAAAGGCTCAAGTGCCAGGTGTTGACAATAAATGTAGGCAAAGGTGGAAGTTGAAGTGAAAGGGAGCTGGCAAAACAATGAAACTCCAACTAATGAGACACATAATCATTCTCCCATACATCTTGGGTGTTCCACCACTTCATCAAAATTTCTCCAAGTCCTGCTCCCTGTTCCTCTCATTTCAGTAACTCCAGTTGGTCTTTATGTCTTCTTTGGTAGTACATATACCAAGTTTATGTCTTCTTTGGTGGTACACATACCAAGTCTCCTTTATATTCATTGCTTTGTAGTACACATCATGTCAGCTATACACTAGTAACATGTTGGACCATCCTTCATAGCCTGCCAAGCATATGATCTAATTTGAGCTCATTGGCAAGCTTCACAGAGATATTCTGGAAGAGACATCACCCAGGAAATGACCATGTGACATTGTCAGGAATGTTCCTTGAGGTCTTCTGAAGAGCTAAATCAAGCTCCTGATTTGATATCATAATAACATCAATCAATTTTGGTGGTGTAGTAGGCCTCACTGCAGGCTCCCAATACTTTTTCTATGAGAAAAATGGAAAATATTTCATAATGTAAAAGTTTAGACAAATGTTCTCTTTTGCAATACATATTCACAAGTTCAAAATAACAATTTTTTCTAAGTGAAATAGCATAAGATACATGACACATATTTCTTTGTATGATTTTTTAAGAGAACAGAAATGTTTTCTCTTCAGAAAAAGTGAAAGAACCATATAAAATATTTTTATTACAGTTTGATGTTGGAAAAACAAGTCCTTTTTCTTGCTAGAAAATAATTGAAAAATAGTTTAAATTTTTCCACCAGATGTATAGAAGAGAGCAAAACAATTCCTATTTCCAGAAGAAAATATGCAGAAAATATGAGTGACTCACTCGGGGGCTGACCGAGCTGCTCAGGGAGTCATTTGCATTTTCTGCATGTTTTCTCCTGGAAATAGAAATTGTTTTCTGTCTTGCACATACCTGGTGGAAAATTTTAAACTATTTTCAATTCTTTTCCAGCAAGAAAGAGGTTTTGTTTTTCCAACATCAAAATGTAATAAAATATTCTATATGGTTCTTTTACTTTTTCTGAAAAGAAAACATTTCTGTTCTCTTCAAAAAAACATGCAAAGAAATGTGTTTCATGTATCTTATGCTGTTTCACTGAGAAAAATTTGCCATTTTGAACATCTAAACATGTGTCACAAAAGGAAACATTCATCTAAACTTTTACATTATAAAATATTTTCCATTTTTCCTCTCAAAAAGGCCCTTGGAAGAGGTATGACTTGTTTCTAAGCCCATTTTCCTCATAGAAAAAGTATCAGGTGCTTGCAGTGAGGGCATAGTATAAGATTTTGTCAATATGTAAATTTGTTAAGTTCATTCTTCTGCCCACTAGGCGTCAACGTTGTGCCAAAGACAGGTGAATTGGCCACAGGGACAGTCGTCTACAAGGCGAATATTTTGGACCAACTGAGTATATAGCATGGATCAAGCAGACTGACCCCATTAAGCCTCCTGCGGCCGCGGAGCGAATCCCATATTGAAGCCATGTTGTTTCTCAAGGGCGACAAACACTGCACTGATTTTTAATGAAGTAAAATTAAGCTTGCAGCATTATATTCTACAGCACGAATATTACCAGACTTCGTCAACTGAGCAAGGGGGCATGTTGCTTTTTGAAACAATCAGCAGGCTGTCACATCAAAGGCTTGGGTCACAGATAAAACCAACAACGTTTTCGAACGTTACTGGAATTGAACGTTGAGAGTTGATCTCCTACACCACCCCTTTCGACTTAGGCCAGGAGCCATAAGTCATGGGCACAGTCGGCGCTTTATTTGCCCTTTTCGTGGTGTTCAACCATATTGTAGGTGGTTGTTGGGCTGGACCCATCGATGCTCAATTGACAGCGCCTCGCCCTCGCGACCTCAAGTCAGTCAAGTTTAAACTTTAGAGTGTATGTTTGGTGTATTGACTGACTGTAATGTCCATTGATACAGGACTTCCGCGCGAGGTATGGCTAAACGCCGCCTCATCCATGGCAGATATTCAGTGGTGGTGTGTAATTTACTTAGACTTGCCCAATGGTTCCCAATCTGATGTCAGCATAGGAGCCAGGCATTTGGCCTAGATCTCCTGTGCCAGGTACAAACCACACGATCTGGGTCGTAATCGCAGTAGTGGGAATTATTCTCTTGATGTGTATTCTCATCGTATGGGTTGTGCTCGCGCGGAGGGCCAAGAAACGTCAAAGTTCTGCCTGCGACGCAGAACTTGGTTTTGGACAGAACCCGAGAGCCCAGGCAGGTCTTGTGCCACCCCCAAGGGCTTATGATGGAGTTCCCTCTTCTCAATCACCTCCGCCGAAGGATATAGTCGAGGATTCTCCACGTTCTAGGAATCTTCGTAAACCACCTCCACTTCCATTGCTTACCGTCTCACCGCCGGAGGACGCTGAACACAAGCCGAGAAGAGTTCCTGTATCGCATCTACCAGCTCTCCCGCCTTCACCTCGTTTGAATGGGTTGCAACCTTCCCCTCGATTGATCGGGTTACCACCTTCCCCCCGGTTGCCAGTTTCACCCCGCTCTACACGACCAAGTTTGAAATCTTCCGACGCACCGGGAGACCTTGATATACCTTCTTCGTCTCGAGATCTTACTTCGCCCTCCATGAGCCAATTTTCTGCCCATACACCAGATGGTCCGCTGAGTTCGGGGGGTTTGGAAAGAATGATGACCCAAATAGAAAAGGAACTCAGTGTACGTTGAATCGAGTATTTTACAAGACGACGAAGGATTGGAGTCTGTCCATTCGTGCCCCTTCGAGTTGTGTCTTACCTTGAGATAATAAAGTCGTGAATTAAGGAGCGTCGCGCGTAACATTTAGACTGCCTTCTCTGCCTTCTCTGCTTCTTTGAATTGGACTTTTTTTTTGAATGACAGCGCACGTTCAACGCTCGCGTTTCAAACAAATCAGTGTCCTGTAGACTCAATAATAACCTTGACTATCGCACGCGGCTGGCCAGGAGTATCCATTCAATTCGCTTCCTGTATATCGGGAGCGATAGTGTCTATGTTTATGCGCTAATTGCGACTACCGATCTTCATCTTCACCACTTGCCTTCCTCTTTTCAATGCGAGCTTGCATCATCATCTCTGCCTGAGCCTCGGCTGCTGAGAGTTTTCCTCCTTTAGCCAGGGCGACAAGCAGAGCATGGATAAGGCCAACGTGGTTGTGTTTTCGAAGACTGTTTTCAAACTAAGGAAAGCAACACATGAAATTAGAGGAAACCGTTAAATTTCGTACAATGACTCACAGCCCAACGTTGGCGTTTGTCATTTTCTTGGGATATGAGAGAGTAGACTTCCGCAGAGGCTGCTGAGTTGCCTGAAGGAGCCAAATCCTGAAGACGCGCTTGAAGCGCAGGCAAAGGATCGTCTCTGAGCGCAAGAAGACTGAACTCAAGCTAAGATACAATTGATGAGCCAAAAAATTTTACAGTCATCGTTTAATCACTCACGGCTCCAGACGGATAAGTGCCAATGCGCTTCTCGATTACGTCCCTAAGTTAATCATGAGTTCTCTCTGATAACATCGATTTGGGTGGGAACGTACCGAGCTGTTTTTAGCCAACCCTCGCCGCTTTCCTCATAAGCACCATGGCGAACGGGAAATTCTTTTAGACCGTCGAGTTCATAAAGAGCACCCATGATTGGGAGATAGACCACAAAGTGATATGCATCCTCGCTCGTTCGAGGTAGGCCCAGGCCATCAAGGGAGACTGCACTTGGGGGCGAGAGGGCGTTATGGGCTTCACGGAGCCAATCAGCGCTTGTGATGACCATTCCACGTGTTTGAGGATCCATCCCAGCGGTGAAGCTGTTAAGCTCAGCAAGTTCTGGTCCAGTGGGAAGCGAGGGGATATTTCCGATAGCATTGAGAACGGCTAATGTGGCACAGGCGTTGTTGACAACTTGGTGAGCAAAGAAACCTGGGAAGTCATGATCGTATTGGCCAGCATCGGCAGCTTCGACAGAGGACGGGATCCATTTGAATAGGAATATCAGGGCATGCAGAGGCTTCAGGAATTCGAGAGTGTTAGAATCCAAAGAGTATAAGTCGTCGACAATTAGAGGCACTCCAAGAGTTTTTAGCAACTCTCTGTGAAGATGGCGTAAACTCGACGGTCTAAAGGCACGATACATAAATGCCTACGTGAATACACTAGGATCCGACTCTGTGAGTTGCCACCCACTGCTGTCATCCTCGCCTGACATGGTCAAAATTATCGAACTGGGGGGGTTGAATCGTGCACAGAGGAAGTTTACAAGGGGTTCGACGCGTACTCCACGTGATGCGGCTCTGTCTACAGACGCAAATATCACTGTTATTACATACAGAACTCATTCAAGACCCCCAAGCTGAAGTCTCCATGGATCTTGACGCTAGCCCTGATGCACGCCAAGCTGCTCCTGAGACATCAGCGAACGATCCCCAGTCTGTAAACCGTGCCAGATTCGAACTGGAGCTCGAATTTGTTCAATCCCTTGCCAATCCCTTTTACCTTCATTCGCTCGCCCAACAAAACATTTTGGAACAGCCAGCGTTCATCAACTTTCTGTCATATCTTCAATACTTCAAAGAGAAGGACTATGCTCGCTTTATCCAGTCAGATCAGTTCTTTCATCGCGTCGAACGCGTCTAACAAATCTGCATGGTTTTGACGCAACATCAGTTACCCACATGCCCTCCACCATTTGGACCTTCTCCAACACGCACACTTTCGTTCCGAGATGAAAAAAAATGAGTTTTTACGGGAGTATCTTCATCAGAAGCAGTTTGATCATTGGAGAACATGGTCAGGAAATTTTACCAGCCATCAGGTGGCAGGAAGACTGATGTCTTGTCCCAAGGCGCGAGGCAAAACCCGAGACAAATGATACTGAACCCAGTAGCGTATTGCCACCATAACATCCGCTTGCCAACAAAGTATTAGAAATGGGCCTGAAGTGGAGGGGATGTAGACTTGTATGAACAGTGATGAACAGTGTATGTAGTGTATGTAGTGTAGTGAACACTTCGACTGTGACTGTGATTGAGGTTGTTGTGACATGCCTCCTTCGCTTCATGACACGTACTGATGATGAGTACTCGGCGGTTGAGCCATTGACAAGCCCGCAACACTCGCCGCGCCATTCCTTTTCATATGATGTTGACGAGAGCGCGTACCCAGAACAAGACAGACTTTACACACCATCTATCGCGGACAGGAAACGCCTGTGGTGGAGAAATGCCACAATCAACGCGCTCTTTATTGCTGCATGGCACGTTCCAGCTACGTTTTCCCAAACCAGGCAACTGACATTCCTTCTCAAGGTTCCTATTTGCAACAGCTCTTTCCGTGTATAACAAATGGATGTTCTCTAGCGACCACCTTGCCTTCCCCTATCCTCTCTTTGTGACAACAATACACATGTTTGTTCAATTTGTCCTCGCTTCAACAATGCGTTACTTTTGGCCAAAGCGTTTCAAGCCTTCTAATAAGCCAACGGTTGCTGATTATGGGTAGGTGGTCATTCAAGAAGCAACACGATGCGTCGACGCGTTCAGAAATAATAACTTTCTACGTTTTACAGGAAGAAAGCATTACCAACCGCTATTGCCTCAAGCCTGGATATTGGATTGTCCAATGTTTCTCTTAAAACCATTACTTTATCATTCTACAGTAAGTACCTCCAGCGTTGCATGATTCAATATCCTCAACGACTGGTAGCGATGTGCAAATCGTCCTCCCTAATATTTGTCCTGCTCTTTGCGTTCCTCTTTCGTCTGGAAACATTCTCTTGGCGCCTTGTCGGTGTCATATTTCTGATATTTTCTGGTGTCCTCCTCATGGTCGCCACAGAAACGAAATTCGTCGTGGAGGGGCTCATTCTTGTTCTGTCTGCAAGCGCTTTTGGTGGCCTTCGATGGAGCCTGACACAGTTACTTCTGCGCAATCGTACAATGGGGTTAGACAACCCGGCGGCAACGATCTATTGGCTTGCACCTTCGATGGGACTCACGCTTGCCATCATAAGCATCATTGCAGAGTCCTGGATCTCCATCTTTAGAAGCCCCTTTTTTGCGACTCTCGGAAAAAGCGTGCAAACGACTATATACCTTGCTTCTCCTGGCGTTATAGCATTTTGCATGATCTTGAGTGAATTTTAGTTAGTTCTTTTTAATATTCATCCCTTCCTTAGGTCTGAAGCTTTCGTTCTTTAGCATCATCCAGCGAACAGGAGTCGTCCCTATGTCCATTGCTGGGATAGCTAAGGAAGTTACGACCATCACAATATCAGCTTGGTTCTTTGGTGACCAGCTTACTCCACTCAACATCACTGGGGTTTCGATCACCATATGCGGTATATCTGTACAGGTTGTGTGGGATTACAGTTTGTATTGACAGCATCTGTATCACAGGTATCATACTTTTCACGTTCCACAAGTATCGCAAATCAATCGAATCCAAGGTTCCCTTTGACGCTCACGGAAATCCAATTTTTGCCGACGATGGCCTTGCAGTGGGTGCTGATGGAGTGAATGGGTATCACATTGAGCTAGAGGAAACTCGTGGCCTGACATCGATCTCACGTGCAAGTGATGAATTGGAGGTGACTGACGACATCATATATATAGTAAGTTCAAGACCAAGCTGATGCGACCTTGTGCGCTCTAGGATGAAACCTCAAACCCGTCACCGACTCCTGTTCTCGGCCACCCACGGTGAAGATGCCGCAACTATGCCTGAAGATTCGCCAAAGAAATCGCCGTGAAGCACGGTTCCAGGAGCAGGCTCTTAGTTCATGAGCTCATATGAGCAATCAGAAAATGTTATCAGGTCACGGAGGAGGGGGACAGGAATTGCGCCGTTTCAATTTGAGGGTTCTACTGCATGTAGATTGGCATCCTTCTCGAACACATCAGTGACAGCTGATGTAGATATGGGGGCCGTGGCCTCAAATGCATGCATCACGATGCCATGAATGTCATCATGGTCCAGGAGATAATAAACCTCGCAAGCTGACTGGTCTCTTTTCAATTGACATGTGTCCTCAGGCATTTGGATGATTCCTGCATGACTGGACTGGTCTTTCTACTTTTTTAGACATAACATTTTGACGCGAAACCGCCCATCAAGTATCAGCTACACATCCAGACATATGAGGCATTCATCGATTTGACTCCGTGATCGCGTTCCTGGATAACAAGACGGCTCCCACCGAAGTGGGCGGAATCAAAGCCTTGTCCTGCAGAGTAGACATGGACATATGTATGTTGTCGTTGCGGCACGAATTGTTCTGGGCACTTCCAGCGTGGGGATGTTTGGGGGCGATTCTGATATTTAAAAAAAATCAAATGTTTCGATCGAAACCGTCGGGGTGATGGATGATCGATGACCACGTGGTAACCGATGAGTATTTTGCCGAGGTTACACGAAGGGTTACCAACACAAACCGGCATCGACTTATCAGCAGGCCAGAGTAAAAAAAATCACCCAGAAGAGACTGCTGGAGGGTAACAACAGGTGAGCTGACTGGTTTCGAGCTTTGTTTGGGATTCGTTGTTCATGTGGGTGGGGAAACTAAGCGGCAACCCTGGTGATAGGTGACACGGGTTTACCCACACAAGCCTAAGTATCAGTTTGGAAGGCTTGCGACCTGTTACACCAGCGTGTCTGTCACTCCACTCTTGAAACGGCTAGAAAGGCCCGGTGCGAGTCTTGACTCGGGCGGCTAGTCGCCACGGGCTGTGCTGCAGATTGCTAAGGTGCTTCCTTTCAGGCGTGGCAAAGATCCGATCGGAGCCAGCTGTTAAAGAAAGCACGCTTTGGTTGCCTTTAGATCCCAAGTTGTTGAATTTCTGTTTGTCTCGCGGCTGTGTTGAAACGGATATTTCTGGCTTACCTTTAATTCCCATTTTCCAGATCGTTACACCCGTGACTGTCGCATTCCTGCCTCGAGGTATATAGCCCACGCTTTAAAAGCCTCCACGCCGAAATCACCACCGATCGGCTCTTTTCAATGGACGACTCCTTCCAGTTCATCATCGAGTCTCCTCAACACAACCAGGGCCATAAAAAACGCCCCCGTCTCGTCACTTCCTGCGATAACTGGTGAGCAGCACAGCCTCTATCCCCTCTCTACCAATCTCACCTGTCAAAAGCCGGCTTAAGAAGATCAAGTGCCTTCAGCCATCCCCGGAAACAAAATGCGAAGCTTGTAAAGCCTCCAAAATCCCATGCCGGTTCCGCGACAGAGAGAGGTATTTTGCTGAACGAAGTCGGGCCATAGCGGGGCCGAATGTCGGGACTTACGTGGATGAGCAGAGGTGAGTAATAAGCCAATGTTTGTCATAGATTCCTCTCAATCGGCCGCGCAGGAATGACCCCAATCCTGCTCTCGATGCCTTTTCAGTTGCATCAGGCTCTTCTAGCCCGGCCCTCTCGTCCCACTCTAATAATCGCTCCAACTCGCATTCCCCAAAGGCTAGTGGCATGGTTTCTGCTGAAGGCGATGTAAACAATCGATACCAATCCTATCCTCCGAATCCTCGTCATCCGGTGGACCCGTCTAGCAGGTATAGTTATCTACAGCCATCTGAAGTCAAATCTGCTTCTAAACCTACAATTGAGGCACGGTGCTCCATCCTCTGTTTCCTCTTTCCATGCACGAAACGACCCGGGGTATTATAATCCCCCGCCAAGCCATTCTCGGGCCCCGCTGTATCCGCAGAACTCCCGCCACGTTCAGCTCTTCGATCCCGAGCAACCTCAGAGCCCTCATCCAGTATTGATGCAGAGCTTCGTACGCATTTTCTTTGAGCAAACGGGCGCAGAATTTCCATTTCTTAGCTACGACCAAATTTCTCGGGAAGTATGGGACCGAAGGCTTCCACCAATGATCTCTAATGTTATTGCCGCCATAGCTTCTAGGTAATTTCTTCTGTTCTTTGACCTGCATTGTAACTCAAGTTCGCACAAAGATATGCGGATAATATTCCCGAGCTATCTGTTCGCGGCCTTCATAATGTATCCGAAACTTATCTCGAAAACGCCAAGGTAAGAGGCCTAGAACTATCGCCCAACATGTTGCTCATTGTCTTGCAGACCATAGGCGGACAAATTTTGCATAATCCATCGATGGATACGCTTCATGCCTTGATTCTGTTAACTTGGTGGCTTCAGTGCATTGGTAGTCCTTGTGAGTTGCGAACCGTTCATAATCTGATTATGGTTGTGCTCAGAGTTTTCTGTAGCTTCTAGGTCTTATTCTTCGTCGATGATGCGCATGGGTATGGACCTTGGCCTTACTGACCAGGATTCCCTCATGATGCTCCATGAAAAGGAGCGGGCTCGCAGACGTTCTGCTTGGGAGGTAGCCTACAGGTTGAATGGGGCAGGGTTAGCTTAGCTCCCTATGATTGGTAATAATCGACCTCTTGTCTAATCTGTGGATACGCTGGCGATTCTTCATACACCCTATCCATCTATATTCTGACCCGTAGCCTACATATAATTCGCTGCACAGTTGTACTGAAACAGCATCTAATGTCTAATTTGTTGTTTTCCTCCCACTTTAACTTGACTTTAACTGCAGGTCCCAGTCAATCACTCTCTTCAAGTGATTATATGAGGATATCCTGTTCATTTGGGTGCAATGAGAGAGTTTGAGACCTGAAGGATCACCTCTCGGAGAAGCGCACCCTTCAACCGAACCTACTGAATCTTTTAGCCGTTGAAGGGTCACGAGGGCATGTCTTCATTGTTTCTATGTATATACATCCTTGAAATCTTTGGACCCGTGTAGCTTTTCCTCCTGCCAAAATGGACATGTCTAGTGGAAATGTGACTGCGCCATCAATCAACGTTTCAGCTCACAAGATTCAATTGCCCCCTACTTGCCAGACAAGCCTTCCATGGGCTTCGGGCGGTCAGGGCCGTTGAGAGATTGAAGCGATGGGTACCAGACATATCATATCGATTGTGATGGGAAAACTATCTGGCACCACTGTCCGTTTGATCGTCAATCACGATTTTGAGTGGGCCAGAACACAATGGAACACCTGCCCATCACGTACCTGCTGTGACCACATCTCATGTACCTGGTGGTCTCTGGGCGCCTTGGGGGAAATGATCAACGTCGGTCTCCAGGCCTGTGGGCAAGATACTCGGAGCTACGGTTTTCTTCTTGACCACACAGTCCCCAGGCTGGGGTTGTTCTCGCGATTCGCGAACGACTTCTATGTCACAATTATCAGAAGACGCCGCATATACTCTCGCTGCTTACCTACGCATTGCATCTATCGCAGTTGCTCTCTATGAGTGAATCCTCCTTCGTAACATTTGTATAATTTCCATACCTGACTCTTGAATTTCCCTAGCTACTTGGAAACGTTACCCAAGGCGCTACGATTTTATAGGGAACAATATAATTCCCGACGGTTCACGTATGCTCCATATTAATGTAATCCACCTTGACCGAAAAATCGCTCATTTGATTCCAGGTTGTCCTTTGTACTCTTCATTCTGCTTCGGTGAGCTACCTAATGTGTCAATAGAACCTTGAACCTCTATCTGAACGACTCTGTAGGGCGATAAGCATCGCTGTTCTTATAATCAGCAGCGTTGGCAATTCTTCCCTCAGTCCGTTAGTCTATCAGTTAACACTTACTTCCAGGTCGGATTCTTTTATAATGACTTCACTATGGAGTTGTGCAGGAGATTTTTTCTGCTTCCGCCTATATTCAAGGGTAATGATCCAAACTGCCATGTTGCTTTGTACGGTCATGTTAACAATTCAACCTAGTTTTTCAAGCCATGGTCTCCCAAGCAATTTTGGGGGTTAGGTACTTCCAACCGGGCTCCCTCTAAGTCATATTGACCAAGTTATTTCCCAAGGGCCTGGAACCTAGCAAGACGAGAGCGGTACATCACCTATTTGCTGTGTGGCACATATATCACTGCTTGTATAGTGCGTGACTAGTCGCACGAGGACAAATTCAAGTACTCAATCACCAACAGCTTCAGTGGATTACCACATTGTACCAAAGAAATCGTGAGTAATGTCATATTCTCCTACCCTTTTGATGTAGTTTGACGACCATGCAGCCCAGCTGGGTAGCGCGGGACATGTACGTTTCCTCCCTCCCTTTTGCAGTCCGATATTCTTACTTTGTTTTCATAGTTGAAGTATGGTTCGACCTGTACGATGGCGACAAAGTATTAACCTTGAAACCCACAGCTGCCGAGCCTACAACCCTGTCATCAAATTAGGCGCCTGGATCTACTACGCTGTTGCAGTCATCTACGACTTTGCGACGACAGCAATATCAGCCTTCTATCTCCTCAAGTACAAACTGACATCAAGCAGCTCATTGTGAGTCGTGAAGATCCGTTGACTATCAACAGAATTACTGATATTTTTCGTGCCAGGATGTCGAAGGTCACCCGAATGTGAGAAACTGGTGCAGGCTGTCTTCACCAGCTTTTGACTGTGATATCTGCAATTCAGGATGCTCTATGATGGCATCGGCTACTTTGTGGCCTTGGCTGGTAGGCAAATCCAATCAGCGTCAGAGCCAATCTAACTCTTAACCCTTGATTCCCTCTAGCTGTTAATCTCCTGAATCTAATTTTGTATAAGAAAGCGCAAGATGTGCAGGTATTTGCCTCGTTCTTCGTTGTTTTGTCTCTGCTGATTTGTTTTCATTCTTCAGACTGCAGCGTTGAGTTCATTTATTCTAGCTAGGTTTCCGTTATGTTGAATTCTCCTGCAGCGCATCCCTCGCTTATGCAGTATCGTGGATAATGTCTCAAAGGCTATTACTGCATCTATATGGTCTGCAAAAATCCCCTGCCTAATATAGGGACTGCTTAACTGACCATGGGATTCAGATGTCTCTCGCGAAAGGAGGAACGAAAGTATCGAGGAGGCTATCACTGTAACACAACATCTGGAATCGGCTCGTCAAATAAGTCGAGCTGTTAGGTCAAATTTTGAGCGAAAGAGTGGGCGCACCTTCGATCTTACTGTCCCCGACTTTGAGTTGGTAACGGAGCACGACCGCGGCGATCTTGTCGATGAAGTGGAGGTGGAAGTCCGCGTTGAACATACGGTCAAGCTCGACCGGCGATTGAGAACATATGAACTTGAAAACTATTCGAGAAGCGAGCGGTATAGCCACGACTTGCGTTCGCGGCAAAACTGACACACGACCTTGCTTCTTTCTATTTTTCTCTGGGTATGGGGATATACTAAAACGAAATTTGTGTGTAATATATGTAGCTTAGTTGTCCTTGCTATACATTGGGACCTTGGAATACATTGGGACATCGGAAGAAAACAGAGGATATGTATATTTTTGGTATATTTATGTGACATTCACAAAAAGCAACATCCTTTATTACTGAAATCAGACAGGGCAGACTGAGAGTTTCTGCAGTGTCTACGACGAAGAGACGCTCAATACTCAGTAAGGCGGACTTCAGCCTCCGCCAACAGTTTCTGGCTGGAGCCCTGGTAAATAGGTGGTACCCGAAGGATGTATGTATATCGCGCTGAGTAATAATATCTTTTAGAAGTCTATGAAGTTCGGTATATAATGGGAACGAGAGATGTAATCCTACACGTCCCAAGGAAGCTCTCCTGTGAACAATGTACTGCGTTCACCTGAGGAATCAGAAGGTGGGCACCAATCAAGGATAGGTCGCAGTTCCGGGGAAGTTTGATAGTAGGAATGGAAGCGGGAATAGAGATTCCTCTGCCGCCTTTTAGACATAAGGACACCATGACATCCATACAGATCCTTAGAGTAAGGAACATAGCCGTTCTTGCGCTGGGCAGCTGGTCAACACAGTAGTCAGGTCTAAAACTTCGAGGCTTACCTCGTCTTCTTCAACAGTAGTATGGTGACTACTGGGATCAACGCCGATATAATCAAAGTTGTCTAGTGGCCAACGTAGAGCTGATCGGTGTAGGTCGGCGAAACGTGCCCGTTTGAATTCGTACCCGACAACCGTTATCTTGGTGGGGTATCTTCCAGTGTACTCATGGAAACGGGCAATCGAAAAGAGAAGGTTCTGGTATGAGTCGAGAGCATGGTTCTCGGTCGTACTGCGATTGAAAGGTGCGTAATTCGTGTGGAAAACGTCTGCAGCCAATGCAAGGCGCATGTAGGACTCTGCCTCCGTTGTTGTGGTCGTAGACCGTGTCTGTCCTCTAACTCTGAATTTAGCATCATGTATTGATAATAAACGTGTTCTATGTTGGCATACCCGCTAAAGACAAGCAAGGAATGCACATCCTGTCCCGCCAATTCTGCTCTGTAGCACTTGTCAATAAATTCGAGGCAAGCCGATTGGGGAACCTACCCTCGTAGGATATGGGCAAAAAATGCGGAAATGCGACCACCACCCATCTGATAAGGTTCAAGCACCCATTGGTCTTCTCGTAACCTCAGTTCGGGGTCGGTGCCCTTCCAGATCGCGTGTCCTGGGACAATGATGAGATGGCCAAGCTTCCGAATCGCTGGGTCGCGGGATATTGTCGAAAATAGCGCTGATGCACTGGCTTGCTCAAGATGTTGAGCAGAATAGAGCAAGTGGGCGTTACAAAGTAGGGATAGGGCGGCAGTGAAGAGAAGAAGGAAGAAACCAAGGTTGGTTATGCGTGCCCGTGAGAGGAGGAAACCGTACACATTGAAAGGTAGATAGGAAGCAGTAACCTGAGGGTGTTGACGAAATCGAAATGTACCTCGTCTGGCAAAAGCAACGGGGGTAGGGAGCATAGAGCACGCATCAGTTGTGTGTGACCCACTTCAAGATCATGCATCGATCATGTTTTACAGTTACCCTGACCGACCCACTCAACTCCAGTCTTCAGGCATAAATATATATAGTGTATATGATAAAAGTACACGATTCCTTATTATCCATCCATTCGACGTATGTTACATATATGTACCTAAGATAAAGGGTCCTGCGATGCACATCTAGTGCTCGGGGAAAAAACCTAACAGCCCGTCTTGATCATCCTCTTCTCCACCCTCGAATTCTTGCTGCCAAGTCTGAAGGCGTATCTTCATCAATTCGTCCCAGAACAGTGTCGGCACTTGATCTCCTTTCTTTAGGAAACATCTGATGTGTCTTAACCACTGCTTGACAAGGCGGAATCTGACTTCGACCTTCAGGTTATTCGGCGAGTCTTGCTCAAATGGAGGAAGGGCCTCCTGAAAGGCGAGAAGGGACACCTGTCCAAGCCAATAAAATGGAAGGGCTAGAAAACAAGGTCAGAGAGTTGAAAGGCAACAATAGGTCTAGACTGACCGTTGTAGATGAATGGTGGCTCTTCATTGACGTCGTTGACTTTCGG
Organism: Tephrocybe sp. NHM501043; assembly: GCA_018855915.1. Taxonomy (NCBI): domain Eukaryota; kingdom Fungi; phylum Basidiomycota; class Agaricomycetes; order Agaricales; family Lyophyllaceae; genus Tephrocybe; species Tephrocybe sp. NHM501043. Next base: position 267,520 of record JABCKO010000001.1, read on the forward strand.
CAATTCAGGGGCATTCAGCCAATTCTGCAGCCAATTATGCAAAGCATACTGGAGTCTATAGATCTCTTGGTTGACAACATCATTTGTGCTGATAGTTGCCGCCACGTCTCCTTTCGGCAAACGACCTTCGACACAAGTCACAAACAGGTGGCGCAGCATTGCATGAATGAGGATGAAGTGGGAGAAAGGGTTAATAGGCATGTGAACCTCCAAGAGGCGCGGTTCTGACAACGTTCCCAGAGTCTGAAGCATATTGGCGCCAGTAAGCCGGGACTTCGTCGACCCATAGGGGGAAGGCTCTTGGAGCACCATAAGCCAATCGGTTGCTGTGGTCGCTCGCCACAAAGCATCTTCAGAAGGTAAATTCAGCTCAATCTCGCTGGGATGGTAGGATGACGGCAACGCAAAATAAATGCTGTGACAGCAGTCGTGCAGGTAGGACCACCATATCGCCCTGTCACAAATATTGATTCAACGCTAAGACACAGGAGACACCACGACATACCGCTTGGTCGTTTCGTTTACTACCCAGTTTTTCCATGAAATTTCAATAGGAGACCCGGTGAGGCTCGTAGGTTCCCAAGCAGCATTCTTTGAGATCATGCCCGTTCGACGAATCATCTAATGGGCTGTTAGGAAAGAGGCTTCCGCTCGCGTATCATGATCACTACGTACCATGACAAGCATCCCATGGTAAATACTTGATGACGCACGTTGATCTGGTAGCTGATGGAACAGGCCAATGGTTTGCAGAAGAACGACAGCAAGAATAAGATGCGTCTGATCCGAGGACTCTGTAGGATTTTTTGCCTGTTTCGGAGTAACGGTCAGGAAAAGCAAATCGAGAACTTGGGAAACAAACTCACAAATTCTTGGACTAATGCCTCACGAGCTGGTGCCAAAGTTTTGGTGATGAACAGAGATGCTTTTCGCGTTTTGACGAAAAGTGCACCACATGCTTGCATTGCGCCCAGCAGAACCGGGGGTTTTTGGTCAGATGTAAAAGTGGTAGCGTGAACGATGGGAATCTGGGTAAGGAAGGCCGTGTAAAACAGATATACTGCCAGGGCATATCAAGTGAGTATCGAAACCAAACTTAGGAATGAAGTCCACGTACGATAATGCTGCAACTCAGGCTCCGGAGGATCTATGTCATTTGTAGGTGAGTGGTGGAGATCATTGGTTGTAAGCCTTGCGAGAGGGGCGGCATCAAACCCTGACACCGCCTGCGAGCCATCGAAATCCAGGCCATCGTTGTATCCTTCGATCGCAGCGGGATTCATCGGGGATGCCTGAGAGGCGAAAGGGAATACCTCGGTGAATGTAGCCAAGCCAGTCCAGCTCCAGTCTTCCGCAAGTGGCATGGAAGGAGACGGGTTGAAAACGTTGCTGAAAAATGGTTCAAACATATCGCTGGCATAGGCTGGGGACAAGTGGCTATCCACCGGGACGACACGACCACCGTCACCGTTTGTTGTGCCTCCCTTCGAGGAAGCATTCGGCGAGTAAAGCTCTATCGCAGATGTGCTTGTTGAAAATTCATCCAGAGAGAATGCATTCGTGCTTGAAAAAGAAGGCATAGAGATACTGGAACTCAGCGGCTCGGAGTGACCAAGTGGACTGAATCGAGAGACCGGTCCTTCATTCAAAATCTCCTCTTCATACTCGTTGGCCTCTTCGATTGGAAACGTATTTGTGTCGTACACCGGATTGACCTCGGGGGTCGTAACGAACATGGTAGAAGGTGAGGTCGATGATTCGGAGGATGAATCCGTGTACGTCGCTGCCGATACAGGTTTCTGCTGAACAACGTAGTGCATGGATGTTCGCCGCCCCGAGTTGAATACACATTCTTTCCCTCGAGCTGTGCACTTCGCGCAAGGGTATTGTCGGTCGCACTTGATTTTGGATTCCATACATGACGCGCATGACTTTCGTCGTGTTCGACTCAAACTTGCAAGTCGTTCAGGATGCTTCTGTCAGTGATCGAACTTTCAAGATTGGGCGAAGGGACTCACGGATCACTGCAACTCTTCTTGTGTCGAGTAAGAAGGTCACTGCGGGTAAATTGCGAGTCGCACGTCTAATAGGCATTGTTAATGCCAAGTCTGTACGAGCCCGGCCAAAGACACTTACGTCGCATCGATGTAACCTCTCGTTCGTGTCTAGGGTATCAATAATAAGTGGTGGTCTCATACATATATGACGCAACTCACGAGTGCGAAGATGCCGATTCAAATGTGTCGTTCGAGTAAACTTGGCTGGGCAATGGGGGCAGAGTTTCGTCTGAGGGAGAATCGGAATATTGCCCCTGTGATTGCGCATCTTGGATAAAGAACCATCCTTCTTTCTGAACTCCAGAGGTTGATCTTCTGTGGGCGGGATTGGTTCTCTCTGCGAGGTCATCATAGAGGATGCAGAGGTGGCTGACTGGATCGGGGGAAACAGAGCCGCCTGACCTGGACTCGGAAAAGAGGTGTCAGCCTCATCCATGGAGGGACCAACAGACAGAGTTCAAATTGAGTGCTTGTCCACAAGTCCGCCACCCTCGGGGGTCGTCGATGGGCCCTTTTCGGTATAGGCTTGTCAAGTTCTTAATATTGATGTTGCTTTGATGCTTTCCCAAGAACACATCAAATTGTTCCATCCACGGATATACAGTATTGTATGTATGACAGGAATAGCCCCACACTAAACTCCTCTCGCCAATTCTCTATCAATAGCCCATTGCACCGCGGCTTCCACGTCTTTTGCAATATGAGTTGGTCTGTGTGATGGCGGACCTTGCTGTGGATCGAACACTCCTGTCTCGACCAGGATTGAAGGCCATCCGGCGGCGTTGGCCCCAGCAATATCTTAAAAGAAGCTCAAGGTAAGGCCAGGATGTCCACCAAAAGGTCAAAAGTCCCACCGGATTCTGGATTATCTTCAAGTTCAAGATGACTTTGAGCTTGAAGGCTGGATTACTTATGATATCACATACCTCCCACCATGTACCTTTTTGAAGGGCCAATCAGTTAAGCGAGCGGTCAGGGAATAAGACAAATACTACCTACACTCTTGGAAGCACAGCTTTAGCCCCGTAGATGCCCTTGAGCCGATCCGCCAAAACAGTCTGAGCAAAATCATACGTCGCCTTGGTTGGTTTCCCATATTGAACATAGGGATACGTTGCTCCAGTGACAGCCTGCAAAGCAGAGTTTGTAGGCAAACCGCGCAAAAATACGCCGTGGCATAGACTCACCTTGTATACTGCTTGAAAAGCCTCCTTGAAAGCACCCTGACCCAAGCGAGGTCTTGCAAAGTCTGATCGCCAAAGGAGGTCTGGATTACAAAACACCACCTCTACGGGTTCATCCGACCGTTCGTTCAAAGGCACATACGGGCCTCCAATCAAGCCGTTTGACTGAATAATATCGCAGAGTACCTGAACTACAATGAATCGGTGGTTCAGATAAAGTGGGTGGGAGCACCGATAGTGCAAATACCGTCCAATGCCCAATTTCGTGGATCGTGAAACACGAAAACCGCGTTAACGCGTGTTCGCGAAAAGTCTACACTCTGTAAATTCACTCTGGTCAGCTTTCGCAGCCGTCGGAAAATGATGAATGCAAACTTTAGCGACGTCTAGTTCCGCTTGCGAAACATCGTGAAACGGCCAGACTCTACATGGTTTCGTCAAGGACTCCATCATCAGAAGTTTCAAATGTAATATAGGAACTCACGAGCGATTCCACGCCAGAACATCTGTAGTTGTGTAAGCTTTTTGATAACCATAACTGAACCAATTTTAGCTCCATAATAAATGTATAAAACAGTTCGACGACTTTCACCTTTGGGCAACCTTTCGCACAGCGTCAAGTTTACCACCGAGTACGAGCACAGGCTTCTCGGAGTATTTAAATGATAAGGTCTTCAAAATGGTGTGTGCTTGTATATACTGGTTAGCATCGATCTGTTGTGTACGTCAGCGCGTCAGTCAAAACGTGAAGGAATTTTACGCACTGTGACTCCCAACTGATGGGTAAGCTTTTTGCATCGGTCAATCTCACTGATTCCGCCACCGTTTGTGAGCTGAAGGAGTGAGCTATCACTTCGCGCCTTCGTACACAGGACTCACAAGAATGTAGGGTATTTTACTATAGAAATATTTAGGATGTGTGCATGCTTAAGGAGTCGGAAAGACACACAGTCCGAAGGGGTTTTGTCCGTCTAGGATATTTAATGCGCGCTTCGCTGCCGCCAGGACCTTTGGGCCTTGAAGTAAGACCCCATCCTAGCCAAAGGTGGTTTTAAATGAGCAACAGGAAAAGCCAAGAATGTCTCCGCGGATACCATGGACATGAGGATGCTAACATACAATATCAAACACAAATGCCAAGGGTGGCTGTCCTAGAAATTGGATGGCTGAAGAAGGCATTGTTAGAATCGACGGTTCCCAAGCATTGTAGTATTAGCGATAGATCACCATTAAGCTGAAGCCATCGACTATTGGTGGGTTTATGAACACGGACAGGACATGTTACTGGGGGAGATATTTTGAAGATGTTGCGTAGCATGTTATTAACCAAGAATAGTGCCCAGAGTGTTCACTATCTTAGGGCTCTGTGAATTGTTGAACGGGCCAAGGTCGGTGATGAAGCTGAAGGTTTGGTGTCACATACGTGACTAATTAATACGCGACCACGTGCTATGTGACACATTTGAATCAGCTTATTCGACCATGACTTCAGTTTTCTGTCCAACTTCACAATCGAAATATTGAACACCGAACTTGCAATCACACCCTGTAAGTACATGCTTCCTCTAATTCGAAGTCCTACAATGAGTAGATGAGGTCATAATAGCCTCGAATGATCCCGCCCAAGTCTTCTGCAGTCTCCCATGCTGCTAATGCGTCTCCTTCGATAACAATGGAGAGAGGGACCTACAGGATGAGAGCACCTTACTCTCAAGCACCTATTAGACCGCTCTATTTTCCAAAACAATCAACTCGACCCAATCGACACACGGAGTATCAGAGTTCTTCTAGTAATCTGTCTCTGCTTGTAACGCTTCTCGCCTTTGCGTCTGTGTGTTCATTTGCTGTGGCATACTATCTTTTCTCTTTGAGGTGGGCTGTCCGCCCGCTTGGTGAACTCCTCGTGGCTGATGAATTTCAAGGCGTACCGATTGATCCTTGGCAAGGCAACTCCCCGCACGAACTACAGGAGACCTTTCTTTCCTATCTTCCTCACAGCGGATTTCATAACCAACGCATCGCATTTGAAAATGCTCTTGTGCTTTCGCGTATGACGAATCGAACTTTACTTGTTCCGCCCGTATACTTGGGAACCAAGCCTATACACTATGTTCCCTTCGATACCTTATATCAGGAGCTCGCACTGGCAAACAAAGTCGGCCTAAATCACTGTTTTCGCATTACCTCTTCTGCTCCTTTACCTCTCGAATGTACAGACTACTTCGACCATACTCAAATATCTTGGGACTGGCTTGTTGACGTTCGGAGTCTAAATCATGAACAGCGACTACTTCAGCGTTGGAACTTTTCTGAAACCTGGATATGCGACCATTTGAACATTTCGAAGTCGGAAATTCTCTTCATCAAGGACAAAACCCCATATCAGTATCGTTTTCTAGATACTCCAAGGGATACCTCGCCTTTGAACCACAAATATTTGGACAGCATCAACATATCCGACATCGTAGTTTCGTCTGCACGTCTCATACAATTAGGAACACTGTTTGGTTCGTCACGTTTACGCCTCAGAAATCCAATCAATGCCTCAGTCCGAGGCAGCATACGCGAGACCATGAGTTTCACCAATCGATTCCTTCTCGATGCCGCCAGCTCGATTGCAACATTTCTTGGCCCTTCTTATATAGGCGTTCACCTTCGATTGGGCGACGGAGGTTTCAAGTTTGATGGAAAATGTCATGCACGGGAAGCTTGGTGGCGAGTTGTGCACGACATCCTTGCCTACAACGAGAAGGAGACATTGGCTTTAGAACATCATTTTGTGAACAAGTCACAGAAGGAACAGCGCAACGTTCATGATCAAGATGCACTGTTTGACATACCGAGCTGCCGAAGTCCGCTTCACACCAACGCTCACCACCTGCGACTCAACACCCCCATCTTCATATCAACAGATGTCGACAACAGTAATTCGGTTCTCAATGGATTCTGGAGGACCTTTCCATGCATCTTCTTCCTGTCAGACTTCCCTGCCGACACGGCTGTTTTGGATCAACTACATAATCCGCTCGATGGTGTCAAGTTAAAGCCAGTTCTGCTTCCTTTTCTCGATGCTCTTGTCGTTGGACATGCGTGGAAGGTTGTAGGTACAAACAACAGTACCTTCAGCACTTTCGTTCAGGATGTAATATGGAGGAGACATCATGACTTGGGCATTCTGCAGCGAGGGTGAGATTTGGGATGGCGGTGCTCCAACGGGACATTTCAAGGCGATCAGATGTTCAAGGGATGATACATTGTCCAAGTTTTACTTGGACTCTTTGATGCAGATGTGGGTGATGTACTAGAGCAAACGTAGCCTGATATTAAAGCGCTATTCAATCCTTACTGCTGAGGCCTGGCGCGCCTGGCAACCTGAGTATCGATTTGGGGCAATGCCTTCAAAATACATATTCTTTCTGACTCTGTGCCAACTTTTGCACAATCAAGCCTTCAGGGACCAGGGTCAAAGCATGTAGATCAGATGTTTCGAGTATCGATACTTCATCAAAAAGTAGCTCCGATTGAGACCGGTTGTGATTCTGACCGTCGCCAAGGCCTAATTTGCTCCCCTGATGGGATCTGCTGTGGTGGAATATAATAGCCTTTGTTCGTTTTTGATTCCCCTTCCAACACCCCTCAAGATCACTCACGTATCCTAACCTTGAAGGTAGTGCGTTGAGTACCAGCTATGTCTACCTCCGTCGAAATTCCCAAGGCTGCGCCCACTTCGGCGGCGGAGCTTGCTGCCGCGCCCGTTCCCAATGGTGGAGAGGGCGCCGCTGCCACATTTCAAGGACTTGATTTGTGGCTCCAGAACTTCCGCAAGTACGAGGCCACTTTGGTATGAGCAGCAAAACATTTCCCTGACAAGACAGTCTTACTGACCGTTGTTGTAGCAAGAGGTCGCTAAAACTTCGGCTGAGACGAAGTTTAAGGCTGAGCTCAGCACTATCGAGCAGTGTGAGATTGCCCTCAGATGCCTGTTGTGTGAAACGTATTCATACTAATGTTCATTTCAGGGTTCAAAGTCTTGCCTGAAACTGAGCGGACGGCTGCAGTGTACACTCTTATGCTTCATTCCAACCAAGACCAGATACGGTTCTTTATTTCGGCCTTGCAACAGATGATTCGTCCAGATGTTGCGAAACTTGCTGGTATGACACCCATCAACTTCGCGATGAGTAGGAAAAAACTGAACCCGATTCAAGTTCCAGTTATTGATACCACCGTTAAGCCTAAGGATCGTCGCCCGCCCAGTCTGAACATCCCTGAACCCGGGTCGCCCACTACTCCTACCCCAGTCACTGCCAAAGAAACCCCATTCGCAGAAACCGATCAGTCAAAGACGAATGTTCTCAAGCCCGTGATGGAGCATGAAGGAAAGGAGCCCGAGAGTGCGACTGCCCAGGGACTTCCCGGATTGGGTGTTTTGAATCCGTTCCATCTCAATATGCTCGCCAATGCCGGGCTCTCTTCTGAGGCACAGCTTCTCGCCGTTCAGTTGATCATGAGCGGTGTCGTTCAACCTGTTGGAGCGCCTCCTACTCAGCGCCAGGCCACTGCGAAGAAGCCTGCTCATTTAGGAGGAGATGTCAAGACTTGGCGCACGCCTACCAGTGCCAAATATCCTCGAAGTGCCCTGCAGAGTAGCGGCTTGCGTGCCAGCACTCTCAAGAGTGCCAGCCTCAAGAGCGCTGGTCTCCCGAGTGCTAGCTTGCCAAGCGCCGGTCTTAAAAGCAGTGGTTTGGACAGTGCAGGCCTCGCAACCCCGCGCGAGGAAGATTTTGACCCCGAGATGCTGAATGACATTCCGGCCTGGTTAAGAAGTTTGAGGTTACATAAATACACGTCGTGCTTCGATGGCCTCACCTGGCAAGAGATGGTTGTCCTGGACGATGCCACACTCGAAACCAAGGGCGTTGCTGCGCTCGGAGCAAGGCGCCGCCTATTGAGGACATTTGAACATGCTAGGAAGAGGATGGGGATGGAGGATCCGGACAGCGCCACGCCAACCACAAGCACGCTCTTTTCCGAAACAACTCAGCCCGTCCTATCAACTGAACCAGCATTGCGTAGCGCCGCCCCACCCTCCAAGCTTTCCATCACTTCCCCCATTTTTGTTCCATCCTCTGAGCGTGGACCTCAAAGTGCAGCTCCTGCTGTTTCGATTACAGCACCGTCTGCGGACTAAACAAGTGTTCGGTTCAGTTTTACTGCGATAGTTTAAATTGAGACATGATCGTGTCGTTCCTTTCCCATATGACTACTGTGTAGTTGTCCACTATAATTGCGATGTATTTCGTCCATGAATAAGTGACCATAAGCATCATGACGTTGTCGACTCATTTTCGCAATCTCTCCTTTTTTGTGCAAGACTGGTGAGATAAGCCTGGACTTCATAATTCCGGTCAAGGCCAAGTCACCAAGTCTGGTTATTTAAAGAACACGATGCATGATTAAATAGTTGAATTGGCTTTCATCTCTGAGCACGCTTCTCCACGCATGCTTCTTCTTCCCCTTCTACCGCCCACTTCGACGTTCACCCTCGCAGGCATAAGATTGGCAGTGCTTGAATTCAACACGTCGTTATATGGTCATGAACGCGACTCAAACCTCCGCACCAGTTCCTACGATACGGGTTCGGTCAGACGTAGAAAACGACACTCTTTCCCCAGTTACAACTTCAGCCAATCCACGCCCTCAGAAACCACAGGTCCTTACAGAAAACGACGAATCAGCCTGGGGGTCCAATTTCTGGGTCACACTGCTCGACCCGCAGGTGCTTCTGCATGTATGTCCCATCTGTCAAGCACTGATCTTCTTGTTGGTATCTTTAGAGCCAAATATCTTTTTTCGCTTGTCCTGCGACTGGCCAGGTCAGCTGGGATCCGCCAGTTGGTAGTTTCGTGTACGCCAATGCCGTATTTTGTTTAATTGACACCTGACGTGATAGTATCTAACAGACTACCTCCAAGTGAAGATGGAGAATGGTGGGAGTTGTCTGACGATACGCGTGGAGGAATACCCTACTATTATCAGACAAAATCTGGAGCAACAGTATGGGAGCGCCCTGCAGGCTTTGTGATTCCTTTAGGTATTATTCAGGTATGTTCAGTCCCGACCCGACGCGCTCTTTGCTTATGAAACTCTTAGAACACAGCACTAGGGCGTCGCTTGTCACAAACAACGCGGTTTTCTCTCTCGCTCGATACTGATCAGGATAAATCGACATCTCGCAATCGACGATCACGGCAACATAGTAGTAATGACCCAGACCTTTCATCCGGCTCTCAAATTCGGAAGACGAACGCAATCCGGTCAACTTCCATCAACGCCAAGTCGAGTGTCCAAAGGCCCCATTCGACCGAGCCGCATCTTGTACGCAGTGGCGCGAGTCGTTCAGTACAACAATTGACCCCAATTCCTGGCTCTGACGCCTCAACCCCACCGTCTCCCACACACCCATCAATTCAAGCCACTTATTCTGCTAACCGGAATGATCCCTCCCTTACTGAGGAGCACGATAACAAACTGCTTAGCAGCTCCAGGACCCCTGAATCCCCTTCACGGACACGAGCTAAATCTTCGTCTTACATTTCACATCGACCTCAACAGCCACAGAGCCTCAGCGCTGCTTTGGAAAAAATCTCTACTTCATATTCCGATAGTGGACACGGTGGATCCAGCCCGAAGTCTCCAACCAGTATTTCGAGTAAAAGGACAGGGGACAGTGGCCAGTATGAGCAAGATGGGTCGCTTCCTGTGGACGCTCTTAACTCGACTCAAGGAAACCAGGATACCTCTATACCACCGTCGCCTCGACGTCCAATTCCCGCTGCACCTACTGGCAAAGAACACACAAATCCAAGACCGATGGTTGGTGGCAAGGGTATAAGTGCCCCAATTCCCAATCATGGTGAGAGCCCATTTTGGTGGCCATTCTTTTGTCTTGAATTTCAGCATTAGCTGCCACCCTTCAAATGAGCCCCGTGAAGAATCGCTCCAATGGACAGCCAATTCCTGTGTACCCGCGTATCCCTCCTCTCACCAATCATGGAGTGTCTTTCGATTCTGCGTAAGTGAACTCATCTCATCTCCTTCATTTGAGTCGCCAACAGTTCCACAGTACTCGTCCTGTATTACCTGCCGATCTTGTCATCGATATTCAGCAATTCTCCGAATCCAAATTTGCTCGGCAGTACTTCTCTACGCACCGAACTGGCTTTATTTTCAGACGGAAAGTTCCTGTCACTCAGTTAATGTCATGGCAGAAGGTCAGCATGCCATATTTTCTTTATCCTAAGTCCACGACAAACTTCAATGTCTTTGTAGGCACCGTTGACTTCTCCTTTACTCTCACTGAACCGCTCACTGGCCCGAGATGCAGTGAAAATGTTCAGAGTCATCCAACACTTAATGGGGGATCGGGAACGTGATAAGGCACCGGGTTCTCGAATCCCACCCGACCCCACATTGTCAACCGTGAATGCAGGAAACGTGTCTAACTCTTCTTTGCCAGGCAATTCCGTTGGCCTTCTGGAAGAGGAGCGTTGGTTACTAGGAGAAGGATTAACGCACGGGGAACTCAGAGACGAGATCTACTGTCAGCTGATGAAACAATTGACAGGGAATCCTAGCACGTACGTGTCTATCTTCTTAGCTCAGCACATCCCTCTTGACTGGCTTGATTCACTAGCGAAAGCATATTCAAAGGGTGGCAGCTTCTCTGTGTTGCTCTCGTCACCTTTCCGCCTTCCAAGAACTTTGAGACCTACCTCACTTCCTTTTTACAACAACACACTGCTCAACACGAAGGACGAGTTGATGTCATGGCGAAGTATTGTTTGCGGCGACTTGCATATATTTCCAAGAAGGGGCCCCGTGGGAAACCCCCTACATTGGCTGAGATTGAGACGGCATCGGTTCGGTTTCTCTTACAATGACTTTTACTGCGTCTAATTGGAATGCTAGGACTCCGCATTCAACCCATCTACTTTCGGGGAATCCCTCGACGGAATTATTCGATTGCAGGAACGGAAATACCCTGAAGAGAAAGTTCCAATCATCCTTCCTTTCCTCGCTAACGGCATTCTTGCCTTGGGCGGCTTAAAATCAGAGGGCATTTTTCGCGTTCCCGGAGACGCAGACTCTGTGTCAGATCTCAAGTTGAGGATTGACCGGGGTTACTACACAACTGATGGTGTCAACGATCCTCACGTCCTCGCATCCCTGATGAAGTTGTGGCTCCGCGAACTTTGCGATCCTCTTGTGCCAGAGGAAATGTACAATGAATGTATAACGAACTCCAAAGACCCTGTCGCCTGCGTACAGATCGTTGAGCGTCTGCCAACAATTAATCGCCGTGTTGTATTGTTCGTGGTCAACTTCCTGCAGTACTTCCTCGAGGAAAAAGTTCAGAGCCTCACAAAGATGACGCCTGCCAACCTGGCTCTTGTCATGGCACCAAATCTGCTGCGATGTAACTCAGACTCCATGTCTGTTGTTTTTACTAATGCTCAGTATGTCATTCTCATTGACTGAGCTTTGCTCCGAAATATCTCACCTCTGTGTTTAGATATGAGCAAATTTTTGTATACCAGCTTTTGCTTTATCTTCAGTGCGGAGATGTAGATCCTGATTACGCCCCTACACATGGGCTCGGCACTGTATCTAATGCACGCCCTCGTTCAGCAAAATCTCGATCGCGTCGCGGGCCTTGACTCTTTTCTAGATAATCTGGACAATGTCTTCCTACAGTTATAATATGCCTCATTGGTATCTTACGTTGTTGACTAGTATATGTAAAGGAATTACGTTGCACAGTATCGTATGGTCCTATCCACACGTTGTGGTTTTGTAGTTGGGCCTCAATATTTTTTTTGTTCAAGAAGTTTATCTACCTGGTCAAAACCCCATTCATCCATATTCTCAGAGCCGCTTTCCTGCCCAGACGCTGGATCGCCCCCATAAAATTGTTCGCCCTCGTAGTTGAAGTCTTCCTTGAGTCCAAATCCTCTCGATCTCCGAGCCCTTCCTCGAACCTGAGGACTCCCACGGACGGCCCCAGTCCCGTTCTCTCCAAATGTCCCCCCAGATTCTAGAGTCTTTCCTCCAAGGAACCCTCTCTGCACAGCCACTTTCCCGTCTCTCAAAAACTCATCCTCAAAAGACTCGCTTCCTTTTGCGAACTTTCTCCCTCTACCAAACCTTCTACCCCCAGCAGACCCTTGTCGGTACGAAGAATCCCATTGGTCGAAGCCCCAGTCATCTTGCCCCTTGTCCCTTGAGTCAAGTACCTTCCACTCGTCCCATTTCACATCCCCTAAACATGTGTTCCCTTCGTGTGCGGCGTTTCCCCATTCCCGTCCGAGTGTAATTCCTTCGATCTGCGCCAAAATATTCCATATTTCGGAGGTTCCAACTTCAGATTCTTCTGCCCACAAGTGTTTGTCGCCTATTTCTCTGCGAAGCTTCTCGACAAGGCGGCGGGTCTGACCCGACACTTTTACACCGTTCACTTGCATCTCTTTAAGTGCCTCGAGCACCCCTTTCAGGTCCTGAAAGCACTTCCACCGGGTCTCAATAAGTTGGTGATAGGCTTGCGAGGAACATCCGAAAACGTAGGATGCGATGGAGAGATTCCGTGCATGTTCGAAGATCGATAGCGCGAGATGTGGGTCGTTGAACTTTTCACGGAATGTTTGCATGACCAGAGCCACCAGGTGAGGGTATGTAGGCGGTTGGAGCATTGGAAGGTCCCCTTTGACCCCAGACATGGCAGCCTCTGATATAGCTTTCCGTGCGGCTGCTTCGTATCTCTGGGATTCACCAAAGACGGCTTCTGTTGCCCATTCCAAAAGCTCTTGATCGGTGGTAAAGAGGTTAATTACTTCTTTCTGACGGTCCAAAACATCATCCATTTCCGTCGACCACTTGAGCCGTTTCGGGTGCTTGCGCAACTTGCCAATGAGGTCGTTGATACCGTCTTTCCCAATTCCAACGATGGAGTCGCCGCTTGTGTTGTTATGCTCTTGGGTAGCGGCAGCATCAAAAATTAGGGAAAACATCTCGTTAAACGCGTTGGACTCTCGCGCTGTCATGGCTTGGCGAGGTCGACGATTCGTTCGGTGAGGAATATCATTTTCCACATGACTGGCTCGAGAGAAGCTTGAATCCGACGGGAGCAGCCTATGAGAGACGAATGAGTTGTGGAACCAAGAAAAAAGCGGAGAGCTGACTCGAATTCGCGCTGAGAACGCAACAACGCAGGGTGACGGTGAAACCCTCGAGACACACCTAGCCAAGAAACACATTTAAGAGAGAAAACGTCGGTAACAGATTACATACTAGCTCTCGAGGACGTCGTAAAATAATGAGCCAGGGTGCATCGACTGAGCATGATGGTCGAAACGATGTGAACTTTGTAAACAGTCAACTGGTAAATTTTGTGACGACAGTTGTGATGTGATCAAACTTCAGAATTGGAAATTTTAAATCGTACATATCTTGCAATCTTATTATGGCGGTCAGAAGTGGACAAAAATAAAACCATGCGTATAGACGTACATCTGACCCACTGTACGTAAATGAAGCCAATACGAGGCGGATGGCGCGCGGACAACTGAAGGTGTGAGCGCATGTAATCACTCATATGGATAATGGCATATCGAGCAAACCGGAGGAAGACCTCAGTATGCTATTCCAAAGACAGAAAAGTCGATTTCAAAGAAAAACGGGCCTCCAAAACGTGAACAACTGTATGCTTTTGGTGCAAATCTATATTTATACGTTTGGTTTTATTTTTGTCCACTTTTGGTCGCCATATTTTTCACCTGCGAGCCGGACAAATGCACTTCTCTCTCTCCCCCATAAAACCCATTCACGTAGGCGAGGTGTCGCTGTCGCTTGTAGTGTAAGATTTATGAGATATAATCTGATGATAGATATTGATACAGAACTTGTACAGAACTTTCAAAGTTCAACGTTTAAGGCTCAGCCAACCTCACCCTCAACGGTAAATTCTCCCCCTTGTATTCCTCGCCTTCGAGTGTAGGAAGCATCACCAAACATGCTTCCCTCCGCAGACGCTCAAGTTGTGGTGTTGGCAGCAACTCGAAGTTGTTGATTATCTCCACAGTAAGCGTCTGCACTTCATACAGAGCAAACCGCCAACCTATACATGTCCTTACACCGCCAGCGAATGTTAGCCTGCAAGAGAAACTATCAGCATATTTCAATGGAAGCAAACGGAGGGCATACAAATTTCCATAAACTCCGAGCGTTGGGCCCTTCTTCGTATCAGTCTTTCGAAGCCATCTTTCAGGATTGAAGGTGTCCGCATCCTCGCCGAAAATGGCCTTATTCCTAGATTGGATTCCTTCAGTCAAAAAGTGTCAAAGAAACCTGGCATTGAAGTAAACCTTTGATATGCTGCGATGGAGAGAATGACCTTCATTCCCTTGGGAATGGGCAATTCATCGATGTGCTCGCCAGATGTCGTTTGGATGGGTGTGGAGAGCGGTAACACATCATCTTTTGCTGCTTGCCGATAGTTCTGGTAAAGGGCTGGATGAAAGCGCATGGATTCCTGTCAGACTAGTTAGGGATTTGTCAAGACCACGGAGCCAAAAGCTGACTACCTTGAGAATGGCGGCCAGATATTGCATGCTATCCAGATCATTTGCAGTAAATGAAGAATACTTGCGTCCAGTGGCGTTTTCAGTGGCACGGATTTCGGCGCGTAGACGATGTTGGAATTCAGGGTTCCGAGCGAGCTCCAGGAGCACCCAGCAGAGTGTTGTGGCGCTGGTCTCATGTCCAGCCAGCAATATTGTCCTGCGGCGTAGCGTTAGCCATAAACATTGCACTCCAAGTATTATATTGCTTCACTAACCGCATTTGTGCTAGCATTTCTTCCTCCGTCAGCTGCGTGGCTGAGTTCTCGGACGCGTTTGCTTTCACTTTGAATCGATTAGATGGCTAGTTGATACCTAAGAGGCTTAAGCTGACCTAGCAAACTCAGTATATCCTTATTGTGCTTGCCCTGTAAAAGCGCGCTGGCTTTGGACTTGACAAGAGCTCGTGTAACCTCGTTAGCGAGGTTCGCCGTGTGGCGTGCATGGACAAGACTTCTTCGCCTGGAGAACTTGGACATGAGCCCAAGTGCCCATACCGGAAGCATGGTCTGCATGAGAATGGAGGATTTTGGTGGAGAACCAAGGGTGTCCGACCTGTCAGTATGTCAAAAGTGCCGAAATTTTTCTAGAAGTACCTGCAACCTACATTAACCCAAAGTAGGCTTTCATAAAGTCATTATCCGTTCTAGCCAGCGCCCCAAACTGATAATCAAACGCGGCTGCAATTATTTGTTAATTTCTGTCGTTGTACTTGCGAGTTGACGGACCTTCTCCTATGGAGTCCATGGTAGCCCGCGACAACCAGGTTGCGACATTGAACTCAGCGGTTTGATCAACAGTGCTGGCTAACATATCCGTCCATTGTGCGGTCAACTAATCCATTCGTAAGCAGCGCCCACGGAATCATCCATGTGCAATGCCAGGCGCCTACCTCTCCTCCAACCTTCTGAAATATCGGTATGAAAGCCTTGGATTCAGGAGCTGTGATCACCCTACTTAAATGACAGAATTCGCGGTGATCTTTTGGTAGGTACGGACCTCCAAATCCCGGAAGCATGACTTTCCGTTGCCTCTTGTGGATATCGCCTGGAAATAGACGTATCAGCATCTGATCTAATGTGTGTCCCTCGGCCTCATCGCAACTCACCATCTGCCCATAATAGTCCGCGGCCCATCAATACACGAGATATCTCAGTGCGTTCTGGCCACTTGAGGAAATTGTACCCTACAATGCGGTTATAATGAGAGACAGCATAAGAAACCTATAGAGTATGTACTCGCCTGAGGTATGGAATATGTACTGCAGGGCCTTCGGGTCGGAAATTAGGAGGCGATCCTCCTGTAAATGCGAAATGAGTCTGCTAATAAGAGGCTGGGAAGAAGTTCATACCCCGAATGGTCCTTTCACGCGGACTACATCCCCAAATTGATGTTGGTACTTGAAGTCCGGAACGCCAGCCTGGCTCTGGAATATTTCTGGCAGATTGCCTGCAAATTACCATCAAAATTAGGCCCAGCCAAATGCAGTGGATCAAGCATACCGAGTATAAAGGATTCTGGTTCAGGCCCTGGAACATGAGCGACAGAAATACGCCTATACCGCCGGTAACAAGCATAAATGAATGTCGTGCCCAGCGTCCCTACGAGGAGGACTTCGGCCTGAAAATCAAAGTTCAAGCGAGATGCGGCTCAAGACGGTAGAACACGAACTCGAGGGTGGAACAAGGTGTCGAACACTCTGAGATCAGTCATAGTGCACAGAATGATGGTCGGTTAGTCGTGTTAGGTGATACAGCGGGATATCGACCTACAGTTCACACCCCATTATAAAGATTTGGAGAGCTCCAGATCTCATTTGGGCCGGTAGCCGTTGAGCGCCTAAATGGATTATCAATCTGCATGTGACGTGAGCATGGGACGGCGAATGCAAATGGGTCCTCAATTGTGAGATGGTGAGAAGTAGAAACCCAAAACAGTTTAGGCATGTTCTCAAGTTATACGGTCTAACGTTTTCCCGATAGTAACACGAGAACGGGTACTTGGAAGGTGTACACCAGAGCAGTCAAGGATTTAAATGAGTCAATCTTCATAAAGTCTATCTGCAGCGCGCTGATCTTCTGTAACCCTCTCCCACGTCCCAAGATCGAAGTAATGAGGTAATCTCTTCCAAATGGACGCAATCCCTCCCTCCAAAGACAGATTAAAGTTGTCTGCACAACTCGAGCAGAGGTGGGCGCAGAGTTTGCGTCTCACTTGAGGCATGGGATCCAAAACATCTGTCCTTGCATCCATAAAGCCGTCTCGATTGAACTGTCGTAGAGTCTTTGTGATGTAGATGGTGCAATGGTCCCATTTGTTATCGTCACCGCGACATTTCTCTGAGTCAGTCCAGTTATCGGGGTTGAATTCATTCAGGTAACGGAGCCGAACGTTCCGGTATGCCAACTTCAACTGGTCCCTTCCAGTGACAATTTTAATAATAAGATCTGCTGCAGAGTGCTGTTTCTCCTCGCTTGAGCCCAAGCCGTAAATACCGCCAACGATATCGGCAATAGGTAACTGGGCGGCATGATAGAATGCCATGGGTAGCAGCGCGGGAAGATCATACTCCTGACACAGTCTAATCACCTCGAAAGGCAATGTCCGCATGAGCAGAGACTGGGCACTTTTTGGGACTCCCGTAATGGCGGCAGAAGCAGGAGTGTATTTTGGTCCACATGGAAGTAGGAATTTGAGTGTCGTTATGGCTTCGCGACGCAGAGAAATCAAGTCGTATCTATGGCTGAGCTTGAGGAGGGCTATTATGGCATACCACGGAACTTTTCCGTGACGTCCATCTTCTGTTAGCTGGCTGAGAACGCTGGTGCTCTGATGAGCACAGGAGAAAAGCGATGGATAATGGCAGGTACGCTTACATATCGCCATATGCATACGCCACCAAGTAACGAACATCATTTGGCTCTGTACCAAAAAGAGGCAATCTCGGTAATTCTTCAGAGCTGGGAGGCTGAGGAATCTCGAAAATCGTAGAAAAAAGTCCTCCAAGGGGTCTAATTTTAGTCTTGTGTATGCGGAACACCGTTGCCTCTGAACAGACTTCAATGTCCCCGTCTGCAAGGTAGTACTTGGCGTCCTTCAGAAACTCTGATGGTGCTGAGGTTGAACGCGGGGAAACTTCTCCTGCCGAAGCTGGTTCATTCACGGAGGTCTTTCGGCGTTTGGAAGGGGAGGGCTCCTCAGATGGTGGTTCGCTCCTGCGCTTGGACTGTTTGGTAGTGGTATCTGGCATGGCAGGACGGATATCGACGAGTGGGGAGTTCAAGAGATGAGGTATTGGAAAAGAAAGGTTGACTTGTTGCCAGAAGAACAGCACTGGACAGATATTTATTCGAGACGAGCATTGTCTGCATTGTCAGTGTTTATATAGATCTTCTGTATTGTTCTCTAAGTTCGGAAAGTTTGAGCCCTTGTTCCTAGATCAAATCAACAACCAATCGGCAACCACCGTGCCAACACTCACTTTTCAACTTCAACATGACGCTGGCAGACGCAGTCTCTGAGCACCCTCCCATTACTGCCTCGCGCCCTTATCAGGACTGCCTTTCCTGTCGAATAGTTGGCACAGGCACCCTCGCTGGTGTCGGCTCTTACGCTCTCTGGCAATCTCGTCCAGCCGCACCAGGTGGCCCATGGCAGAAGCGATTCATGGCAGGACTAGGAACAGGTATGGGGCTTTTACCTTGAACTGATATTCATTTTCTTAAAAATCTGTGTTTCTTAGTTTTTCTCGCTGGAGGCGTCGTCAGATGGTTCAATTTGCAATCAATAAGAGCCTAATAATGAAGACAAAAGATTTTTATTTTTTATTTTACTAGTGCGATAGTATGACGTGTTATGTTAACCGGTGAGAATCCTGCTTTCATTCGTTTGTGAAGTTTGGTGTTCTCTTCTGTGCGAAGGCACTCATGCCTACATATGGATTGAATTTTCAGAAAGACGTCGTCGAATTCAAACGTACCCTCTTTCTGATCTTTGGTTGCGAACAAGCCGTGGAAGGTGCGTCTTTCGAATCTCAAGCCTTCTGCGAGAGTTAGCTCGTACGCTGGGGGGACATCCCTTGTATTGAGATCTGTTCGGCGTGTGGATAGTTGGACGTGACATACCGGCGTTGCACACTTCTTTGGCAGCCTGGATAGAGATCTGACTTTTGCTCGCGATCACTGTTCCTACAGCGATGGCCTCCTTCACCACTTCACCTTCGCCTTCCGGCACCACGCGGCTGACTATACCCCAGTCCGAAGCTTCCTGCGCTGAAATCATCCTTCCAGTCAAAACCATCTCCATTGTCCTGGATTTCCCGATGATGCGAGCGAGTCGTTGGGATCCTCCACCGCCTGGGATGGTCCCCAGATTGATCTCAGGTTGTCCGAACTTGGCAGTGGGAGAGGCAAGAATGATGTCACACATTAGAGCTAATTCGCAACCGCCCCCCAGCTGTAATACTGCGTGAAATTGAGAGAATAATAGATATTAAGGAGCATACCGCATAACCAGAGACAGCGGCAATAATGGGCTTGCGTATGCGGGTCATTTCTGCCCAGTCCTCCAAAAACCGGTTCTTATACGCGTCAGCAACTGAAGAGAGGGTCTGCCTTAAAGAAAGATCAAGCATACAGTTATTGCAAGAACTCACATTCTATGTCTTTCATCTCTTTGATATCAGCACCAGCTGTAGGAAACATCAAAATGTGCCCTGGAGCAGGGAAGGTATGTCCTGCGAACCTGCGAAAGCCCTTTCTGATCCCGTTAATACAATCGCGCTCACTGAGGGATCGGCGTCAGCATCGCGAAGAGCCTGGTTGAGTTCCTTAAACAATGGAGAGGATAGGGCATTCAGGGATTTGGGGCGGTTCAGTGTAATGAGAGTAACGGCTGGCTCTGGGCGAGTCGTGAGGATGAAGTTGAATTGCGATTCAGTTGTCATCAATCGAATGGTGCTGGGGGAGAGTTTGACAAATTGTGAGCGTGAAGCGTAGGCCGTTCTCAGAGGGGTATAAAGGATGCGGCAGGTTGTGTGGAACATAGCGTCCTTCCACCAGCTTCTTCGGACTCTTATTACTTACAGCATCATGTTTGCATGTTGGTCACGGCTCACCGGCTCCAACCGGCAACCTCAACAAGCTACATATGTATCTCAATTCAAGACTCAAGTCTTTCTAGACACATCCACATTAACTCCGATAACGCTTTATGGCAAGGGTGTAGCGGCAAGGAAGGGCAGGATCATAATTTTCTCGGCATCCCACTATCGTATGTCAGCATGTGTGCAGCTAGGCTTGAGACGATGTACTCACTACCCCTGACGTGTAATACACGTCTCGTTCAACCAGGCTCCGAGCTTCGTCGATCGTTTCTGCCTTGATGATTAGCATGGATCCCTCCGCTTGCTTTTGTCCTTGTGCAGCATTTGCTTGGTTAGGAGACACCACTAGGCCGCCAACCTCTACATAAAGGCACAGCCCGTCAGCCGGGAACGAAACGCGTGTCGTTACACCAACAAGACTTACGGACAACGCCTCCATCTATACGAGGCTGAATTTCTGTCAGGTGTTGTTGTCGTACTGAATACCGCTTGGCATGTGTGTCGGGTTCCTTCTTGTCTGGTGCCCATACAAAAAACCTATTAATTGTTGCCGCACTTTGTGATATGGCCCTAGTATGAACTAAGGAGTCGCGTTTCATGCACAGTAGGGTCCTGCTTGTGGCCGATAACATTGTTCAAGTTGTCGAGGCGGAAGTGGGAAGTTTTGATCATTGATCAATAGATAGATAACATTCTTTCTCATGGGTATATTTGATACGAATATGATGTACAAGTCGAAGAAGTTATGGGAAGGGCGTAGCAGGAGCGCCAAGTATGGGGGCAATCACGATCCTTTCTGCATCCCACTACAATGTAGAGATTCAGAGTCAATGGAAAGGCTTTCTTTTGAATCATTTAATCACCCACCACACCAGCCTTATAGTAGATGTCGGATTCAACGATTTTCTTCACCCTTGACGAGTAGGCAGTCAGGAAGGTGATCAAGAACGGGTAAAACGAACACCTCACTCTTCAATATTAGCGGCTTTACAGATGAACATCGAGCCCACCATCTTCTTGTCAGAATTCTCTGTTGCGATCGATTCGGGGGTCAACAGAACACCACCAATGCCTGTGCGAGCGAAACATCAGATGGATATACCTGCAGTGTTGGGCTTCAGCTACGCACGAACGCGCCCTTCGTCAACATTGGCTTTGAATGCCTCCAGGTGAGCCGTCCTCACGGATAGACGTTTTTCAAATGTGCCCTCTGCCGTATAGTCCGGGGCATAAACCATGAAGTTATGGAGGGCCGACATTTGGAGGCTGGAATATGCAAAATCGTTGTTTGGGGATTTAGAAAGGGATATAAGTTATTCAGGCCCGGCTCGGCCCGTTCCGTAAGATAACGTTAACGATTGGTGCTTTCTTAGCAGTGGTTGAGCCACCTTGGGCAAGTGCCACCAGGTCAGCTCAGTGGCAGAAAGGGGCACTTCTTTGCTAGACCTTACTGTCACGGACTGTGCTTTGATTTTTCTCATCTTGCGCTTAGACTCAGAATTTGTTTTTTGTGATCGTCCACAATCAGGTACACCTCGTTGTGTGTATCCTTTGTGATTCTACCTCAAAGCCTTATAAGGAGAGCAGCTATGGTCGTCCATTTCCTTATATTTTCACGCCCATCATTTCACGTTTACGTTCAACTGCCGGCCAAGCGCCACCTTCTCAGATCTTCCGACAACACTGGAAGACTGAAAGGCACCATCATATTTACGACCTCGTTTACGATGAGATTATTTACCTTCACTCTCTTAACGTTTACGTGCTGGTCATACGGTACGTCATGTTAAAGGATTAACTGGATAAAGCTAACATGACTTCCAGTCAGTGTTGTTTTGTCTGCACCTATCCCTAGTATATCTGTCAATGATGCCTGGATTCATGTGAGTTGATAGCTAAATTGTTTCTGTTTGCTGTTGAGCAACGCTTCTCAGGATTCTGACCTGTTTTCTATCGTCCAACGCGAACCAGTCCCCGAACCCATTTGCCGCAGAAATTGCCTATAATGTGACTTCTAGCCTTCCTGTTATCTATCTACTTCAGGGTCATGAAGCGATGATTCCAATGTCAGCCATGTCATGCCCCAGCACATGTCTGTCGTTTTACGAATGATCCTACTCCGTTGACCGGATCCTACCTACTGTACCTCGAATCCTTTGTTTTTATACTCTGCTTAGTACTTGCATCGCGTAACTTTTTTAAATTTACGCGGATCATGTGATCATGTATTCTCATCACATGGCAGATGAATCGCCTCTTAGGGGCCAAACAAATGTTTGAGTGAACAACTGGACCAAGTTCAATTCCAACGCCACCATCGATCCATTTCTGCCAATACCATGCCACTTACACGGACGAACAATCATCCGCAAGCCCGCGCTGACTCATCCACCAATTTTCTGGCCCCTTCACCTGAATCAACGACGCGTTCTACGTCAGCCAAGCGCAAGAGGGACACCACCTCGAGGCCCAAGCCAGTTATTCTAGGGAATGTCATCGAAATCTCATCAGACGACGACGAACCTGCACCTCAGATAAACTCTGCCCTGGTCGACCTTCGGCGTCGGGCCAAGAAGTTGAAGGAGGTGGGTGCCCTTTTCCTATTCGCGAAAGCCGGTCGAGTAAATCATAAGCGGACAAAGGAAACATCTCGATTAAAGTCTGAGCTTATTTCTTGCAAGAACGAGCTCTCCTGTGCGAAGAAGGAGATTTCAGAACTCAAGGCGCCCTCATCTGGGCCTGGAAAGGGAAAGCTCACTCTTGTGCGTGTGCCGTGATTTTACTGAGACAACTATAATTGATACAAGCATGCAGGAGATATCTCAGATCGAAGATAGTATGAACTGTGAGATATGTACAACTCGAATGTGGACTCCTTTTATGTGAGCAGTTGACTGTCCTGCCCATCGAAACTCTCTTTCTCATAACCAACCGTAAACGACGCAGTTTGCCAGAATGCGGCCACACTTTCTGTCAGCTCTGCTTACAGGACTGGTTCAGCACCACCCACGCCCAATTTATGGCCACTCACCCCGATTACCGCAACGTTCCAAATAATAATCATGCTTTGGAGGCCCTGATGCGGCAGCCGCAGTTGTTACGAAGTCCCCATGCTGCTGCATATGTCGCACAAATGCAACAACAGCTCCCTCGGCCACAGTATACATGCCCTACATGTAGGGAGCCTGTGAGAAACCGTCCGGTGGAAGATTTCGCTCTAAAAGCGCTGGTCCGGACAATTGCTACTGCTATAGGGGAAGCAAGCCCAAGGAGAGCAGAGAAACCGGGAAGAGGAAAGGCGCCAGCAGCAAGGGGGGACCCATGGGATGGATTTTTCCCAAGGACAATTTGAAGCTCTTGATTTTTTGTGCACGTCAGATGACCACCAACAGATTATATAGACTGCCTTTTCAGTCACGCACACTACTAGTAGTAGTGCATATGTAGGAGGCACATATTTGATCCTAATAATCATGGATTATACAATATTTCTGGTATGTACCAGCACCTAAGTAGTGTACAGAATAATAATTACAGACTACAAGTCCTGTGGTCTATTTCTTCTTTTGTTTCCCCTTTGCTAGAGGCTTGAGTTTGGGTTTCTTGCTCGTCCTGCTCACTGGTCCTTCCGTTATTTCGACCTCGTCATCGTTCGCTGTAGGCGCTGTAGATGCCTTCCGCTTGATGGTCGGTCGTTTGGTATCCATTGTTGGGGCGGAATCGACGTCAATAATGTCACTGACGGTAGAGCTGGAATTTCTATGGTTTGATCCTGAGGGGCTTTGTCGCATTGAACCAAGAGCAGATGAACGAGAAACGCTAGATGGCGCTGGTGAGCCTCGTGGTGTTGAACGTTTCTCTGGTTTCGGCTGGGTGGAATGCCCTCCCGTCTCATGGTCCTTCTCATTTCGTAGATGTCCAATGGAAGCTCCTATGTCGGCACGTGAATCCACCCTGGTTTCCCTCCAGTCTCTCTTGAATATACTCTCGGCCGATAGTCCATCTCCAAAACTCCAAAGCTTGCCTTGGCGTATATGTTCACCATCCTCAGTGGAGGTTCGCAACACTCCATCACCTGTCAAGCGGGCACCAAAGACATCCAAAGAAAGAGAGCCTGAATTTTTGACAGTATACCTGCATTCCAGGCGTTCCTTTTCCTCTCGATCCTTGTCTGCCTCTTTGGCGTCGAGGACTGCTGGCTCTCCCAGATTTTCGATCCATTCCCATGCGCGATTAACGACAGGAGTTCCATACACAATATTACCACCTACATCCCTGTGCGTATTGACCATCTGGGAGGCCGACGATGGATGGGGTTGAAGAGGAAGAAGTGATACAAGCTGTCTGCGGTGCTCCATAGGAAGCCCAGAGGGTAGGTCCTCAGGAGACATAGCTGGATAATTGCGGAATGGGTCATAAGGGGTTGCCTTCGTGTCGGTCGGTATTTCTAGGTTATATTAGTCTTCTCCAAGAACTCATGATGACAGACTGACCATCGTAAAGGTAGTAGAGGGTATCAAGTATCAGTGGGTATAGGATCGAGGTCGGATTAATAGATGCGATTTGAACCTGTACGCGAGTCATACATGACAAGCCTTCGTAGTGCACAAATGCCCACATACCATGATTCTAAATAGGCATGAAACAAGCTTATCAGTCGCATCTTTCATCTTGGACGTCCAGACACCCTTGAAGGACAATTCAAATTGCAGTAATCTCAGGAGTAAAACCACATCTTGTGTTGAATTATTTTCATATGTGGCTGAACCGCCGCTGTTCGACTCGAAAAGTGGCTCCATCGAAACGAGTTTTGACAGTGATGCTTCAATAAATTCCTCCTGGGTGGAAACCTCTAGCGTCGGAATGGGTGCCATGATTTCGCGTAAAGGCTCCGATACGTGAATCAACACACGTAACAGCTCTCCTGCTCGCTGGAAAGTCTCCGATGGGTTTTGAACATCAGATGAAGTTGATTCTCTGACTCTTTGTGTAATGCATCGAAGTCCGTTATTGACAAACTGATACATATCAGTAGCCCGAACTAAAAGAAAAGAACAAAGAAATCACCTTTCCCGCAACCACGGAATCAACCCCTTGAGCCATTTCACCGACATAGAATGCTTCCTCTGACGACATTGAATGATTGAAGAGCATGAGGATTAGCCGATCCAGGTTGGCGTGCGCAAGTGTGTTTGCTGGGTCTCGTAATAGCTCTTGGCCCATTTCCTTCAGAACGAGTTGCATCTGAACCATTGTGGCAGCGATCTTCCAAGGACTCAAAAGAGATGTCATAGCTGGCCACTCCGACAGTTCTATGTCTATGCTCCGTAAGAATATTGTATATGCATGCAATGGTGAAACACACCATCGTGGCTGACGTCCATGTCATACAGAAGTATCCGCAGTCCAGCAACAATGCGCTTGTGAAGAGTTCCATTAGAATCTTCCAAGTGATGAAGCGAAAGCTCAAAAGCCTCTCGTATCGCGTCAAGATTTCGATAGGCACCTTGGCGAAAGCCTTCATTCTGAGACATTAGGAGGCGAAGTGATGTCGAATCAGCTCGGAGCTCTTCGGAGATTAGGAGGTTATTTTCTAGACATATAAGGACAGGAATACTTGAAGCAAGCATATGGAAATGAGAGCTACAATAGACGTCCTGTCTTCTGGTCCGAACGCACTGTATTTCGAAGAGGTCCGCTGGTGGAAGATTATCATTGATATCATCCGATAGCAGTAGTCGTCGACATATGTCGTTAGCCGAGCGCAGGAATGTTTCGATAGTCGGGAACGAAAGTTCAACAGTGGTGTTGGCAGCCTGCTGCCAGGCTGGATACACTAACCCTTGGAGTATAGTGGTGGTTTTCAGGGCACCATGAACAGACAGATACAGAAGAACAACGATCAATACGTCCCATGCTTCTGAGTTGAGCGCTGCAACCTCATTTCGCCCCGGCCCCAGGAACCACCGGAGAACTTCACCATCAAGGCCCAGAGCTAAGTGTTGATCCACATGCCACAAAAAGACACCATATCGCAGGGCACAAACTCGGCGACCAGCTTCGTCGGAAGTCATAACAGGTACTTGTCGAAGACTGGCGACGGTGTTGTCCCAAACCTTCCAAGCCCAGTCAGCAGATTTCCGATATTTGATCCAGAGGCTATTGGCAAGGAGAGATGGTGCGTCTTGGTCTGGATCTCCCGCAAGTAGGAGAATTTCAGGCAGAACATCTGGGACCACGTCTAGACGCTCTGTTGCAGGCTGAAGTGCCTGTACCATGATGAGTATAACTATAAACGAATGAAAAGGATAAACCCACCGAGGTGAACATTGTGATATCAGCCGTGATCCGCTCTCGAGAAACATTGCTGAGATACTTTCCCGCATCAAACTCTAACAACAAGGATAGCAAAGGGCGACATTGAATTCCTCGGGCTTTCCAAACCTGTTGAGCCTTATCCAGAGCCGTAACAATGACTTCGATGCCATTCATGCATGCCCAGATGGTCGAAAAGCGGTGCAGGGTATCGATTACCGCAATAAGGAGGTCGACAGCAATTGAGTTTTCCAGAAGGCAAAGAGTCATCTAAGTACAGGTCAAGCTTGGCCATCTAAGGCAAGACAGTGCGTGATGTTGCTCACGTCAAGGAGACAATGGTAGCATTTTGCTTCATTCATCAGTTCCACTGATGTGCTGTATGTTCTTAATAACGTTGAACTGGCTTCACCTCCCTGGCTGTAGTTCGGGGGGTTATGAACTGAGTACGAAGTGTGGCTGAATGATATTACCTTGTAATGTATCTTTCTAGGATGGGCAAAAGCCAGTGGCGCAGGGTTCGGACCTGCTCGAAACGTGTAGAGTTCATCAGAAGTCTGCAACTGTTCAACAGCATAGACGTTGACGGCACAGGAACGTGAGGCCCTATATGAGATTCAGAAATGGGCTGGCAGCAAAATAAATGAAGTAGAAAACCTTTGAAAACATCGAACAGAACAGCTCGTATCTCCCGTCGTATTTCGCGCTCGTTAGAATCTTCGGGCATCTCCCTCGCTCGCGCTCCATAAAGTGTCACTCGCCGTTGGCTGATCAGAGAGGTAGTGGTTTTGGATAGTGGGATCCACCGGAGGAAGTCACGATGTCGAGATTCGCTTGTCTGAAGGAAATGCCTGTCAACTTACTACGTCACTGATTTCGCGTTTCACGAACCTCAGTTGTCGACAAGCCAGCTTCCCCACGAGCAATCAGACGCTGAATGTAGCTCGCGTAAGAGAAGAGGTCGTACTTGACAAGTTTCCCAAACAGCAGAGAGACAGAGCGAATGTTGTCCGGATGGCTCGCAACGTCAGATGTGTCCAACCAATCGAAAAGTCGGTCTTGAAGGAATTCATCTGGTGGACAAAAGTGTCGACGAGTAGCACGGTCTGCTGCTTCCATTCGCCAGTTACGAATCAAAGTCACAGCAGCAAATGGACGATGATCGCCAAACTGAAGAGGTGTGACACTCCAAGTAAGAAGCATGTCCAGCTTTTCTGTGAAACCAACTTCATCATCGATTGATTGTGAGAAGAACTGGAGAGACCCCATGTCTGTCAGGCTGGATATAGAGTTCAGGAGCTGTTGAAGATGAGGATAAGACACTTCTACAAAAAATGAGAATTACCTTGATATCAGAGACGGCAGATCCTAAACGTGCCGATACATGAACAGGTAGCTTTCTGAAAAGCATCGCCTCATTCCTTCTTCTTATATCAGCGAGATTATTTTGAAGAATTTGGCACATGCTATTCAAGTTTCGGTCGAAGTGTCTGTTCCCAAGTCGTTCAGTGAGATTTCGACTGAGGATCTCCATCAGCAGAGTCGAGTACGTGCTCCACACGCGCGGGCTAACGAAGCAGTCCGGTAAGGCAATACACAACCGCTACTCGATCATTTAGGCATGATAGAGGTAAGGTTTACCGGGACGCACCTGGACAAGCGTGAAAAGTAACGCTTCTGTATCCCGAAGGAATACTTGAGCAGAAGTTGATTGAATCTGCCGTTGGATCAAAGGATATTGCCGAAATTAAACAAATTCCTCGTACCTCGGAAAGCTTGGAAAGGCATGCATGCAAAAAAGGTGTCGTCAAAGGGCGGCTGCCCAGAAAACCGTCCAGATATTCATCCGCCAGGCGTGCAATGAAACCAGTCTGAGCCAAATTACATGCTGACATTTGCTGAACGACCCAGGTAAGATATGTGCGACTGTCAACAAGGCCCTCCGAATAAAAGGTGCGCAATAGTTTAAGGCTTTTGCGGTTGAATCAATTACATGATAGTCGAGCAGAAAAATGAGCGCACCAATAGACAAAACGCGAAATCCAACGGTCCCTCGTATCACTATCGGAAAGCACTCCTTTGAAAGTCTGTTTGATGTTTAAACCAGGTCGAGGAGCACTCGGGAGGGCGATGTCTGCTAATTGTTTCTTCATGTAACTCGTGACAACATTTGCCCAATCAACGCTATACTGCGTTGGATTATAAGAAGGTTTATTCCGAAGACCGGCCTCGAGGAAAGTTAGGTATCTGGTAAAATTCCACGATACTTGCATACCGTCTCATTTGCCCCAAAAACACGAAGAAACCACACCGCTCTTGGTATTGCAACGTTGTTTGATTGAAGAAGATCCAGAAGATCGTGCCCTTTTGCTCCGTGAGGAACGCTCTTTCCAAGTTTGTGAAGAGGAACATCAGGATTGGCAAGGTCGGCGAACCATGCCTGCCTTTTGGAATCATTTAACGTCACTCTTGTTGGTATTCGGAACGTGGCAGGCCTTGGATGTATGAGTAGGCAAATGTAAATAATTTGGAAAGACGTACGGGATGAGAGGTACCTTTCCTGCTTTACGGATGAAGATTTCGTTCATTAGCGCCTCAAGCTTGGAGAATGTTGCCGTGGAAGATAGATTTCCATTAAGTATGGTATGCGCGCTGAAGGTCTCAGCCTTTGGGGAGTTTAGTTAGGCATCATGGCACACAATTGGATAAATGCTTACCAGGACCTGCTGGTTAAGAGTGAAGCCATTTTTGACATTCGATTCCGAAAGAAGGTCCTCTTCTTGCCCAGCACGCGGCGGATAAAAGCCAAGGTAACCTGTGCTGAAGTTAAGCCTCTACATCTTGTTTACTTGGTCGGAGCCTACCTAGGTCAGCAGAACCGTGAACCTTGGGTAGCCACGCTGGAGGATGAGATTCATAGATCAAGGGGGTGCTCGCATTGGCGTCACCCAGTGGTTCAGTCATTTACCGGTGCTGCAGAGAGCGCCTGAGAGCTATTGAATAAGATCCAGCCACTTCAAAGATTAAACGATGAAAACCCCAAGTGACCCGAAGAGGTTGGTCAAGGACCCAAACATGTGTCACATTTCAACAAATGCAACCTACTGTACATAATGCATAATGGGTCATGAGCCTGACCTCCATCTTCAACCTCCATGCGCCAATCCATGGCAATAAATCGAGTATCTCATAGTGCCTCGTTGAACTCTCAAGCAAATACAACTGCTGCAGCGGCTAAGCTTCTTGAGAAGAAGAAGGAGTTTGATGCTGTTTCTGCATTAGAGAGAGCCAGCGCGTTGTATCTCGAGCGAATTGAGGGCCTCGGCGAGGATTGTGATACTATGGCTGATGCTGGACAAGGTGAGTTAAATCTATTATATCAGCTCCCAGCCTGACTAGCGACAGCCCATGGTCAGGTTCTTGAGCAGTGGCCCAAAATGTTTGAAATTTTGAGCTTATTTCGTGAGCTATTCGATACAGTTAAGGTTGCTAATTAATTATTTGTTGCGTTATAGTTGCTTCACGAGATACCCAACATAACGTAGAACCGAACCTGCAGACGGATGCTAATGAAGTCGATGGGCAGCGATTGGTGCGCATCCCAATCGACGAACTGCAACAAGTGACTACGAATTCTTGAGGAACAAGTATGTATAAAATATACATGTACCACACCGGAAAACATCATCAGGGCATGCATTCTTACAACCAATACTGGGTATCAATTATCGTGACCGCCTTGCCATTCTTCGTCTGGTGGATTTCTCTTCACATCAACATTGCCTCGCCAATCCATAAAGGCCCCTAGATCGTCTGCATCGACACCCACTGCAGTAAGGTCTTCTTTGAGGATTGTACTCAAACCGAGTTTATCAGAAGGTATCCATATCCACGGCTGTTCCACGTATGTCGAGGGATGGTCGAAGGCGTGATCATCGTCATCCTCTTCGTCGCTGTCATCAACCAGCGAGATAGCGGCAGGTGCAGCAGGATCAAACACAGGGTAATCCTTAGATGCCTTGGATGCTTTTGACTTCTTTGATGCATGCGAGCCTCGAGACGGAGCATGGAAGAGTTCTGGCAATCCCTCCAAAGGAGGAATGCCATTCGAATGTGACTGGGACTGCAATGTCTCTTTCCCATCCTCTTCGATTTCTTCACGATCAGACTCTTTGCTGCCTCTACCGACTTTGGCCTTCAAATTGTCCAAGGTAGCGTCAAGCTTCTTCGTTGTTTTCTTGATGCGTTTTCGGATACTCTTGATTTCTGGACAGATGATAAAATTCAACGTGGAATGGACAATAGCCACAATATCTCGACTCACGATCTCGGCTGAAGAGGTCAACTTCATCATCGGAAGCATGTGCAGTCCCGGTTTGTTCCGCTTTCTGTTTTTCATATCGTTTGGCCATCTTTTTCGTTGCCAAAGACATCGGAAGGTAGTTGGTGAGCGCTTTACGAAAATATTAAACAAAATGGACACTCAACAATAGGAAGTCACTCACGATTGAAGCTGTGATTCAAAAGGATCTGTGCCACTAAGGTGATTACTACCAGCGCGATCATCAAGGCGCCTTCCGCTATAGCAGACTTCCTGTTGTTGTCAACTTTTAGGAAGAACAGGCAAGCGAGGCAGATTTGCTCTATATAGAGTCCAACAACTGGAATAGTGTCAGGCTAATGTGAACGATAAGGAAAGTGCTATAAGCTCACAAAGGTTAGAAACCGCCATCGGGAAGTATAATCCGCCCGTCTCCAAATGATCAGGCTGGTCAAAGACCTGTAGTAGTACTGTAGGGAAAAAAGGCAATGTGAATACAAGTTGAGAATGTCAAAGCAGCAGATGTGAATTCACAAAATTTCCATGCAAAATAAAACATTCCAAAGCCTATAGCGAATGTCAATTGATGGTTCGCAGTGAAAGGAATAGACACCGACAGATTAAAGCAAGAAAATTGATGAGAGGTGAGAGCACGCTATAAGCAAAGGCTATTGTGGCGAGAAGCGAAAGGCGAGGTAAGATAATTCCGAAGTCGGCCTATCTTTGGTGTAAACCTCTGATAACTTCTGATTCTGCTCAACGTACCGAAGGCATCAAAAAAGTGACCTGCCGAGGGAACACGATCAAAATTGAGAACGTATCAGGAATAGAAGGCATGTGCAAATACTTCGTATGCTTGTCGAGGAGTTCTTCCCAGGAACCACTTTCTCATGAAGTATAAAACCAGTGGGACGAGCTGAGCCAGAGCGCCTCCAGCCCCAGCCAGACCTTGAGTTACTGTTAAAGCAGGATGGGTGAATAGCTCAAATCAATAACTAACGAAACATTACCGATATAAGTCAAAAAGAAAATAGAGGCGCCAGGTAGTTGTCTGGCTAGCTCCTCGACTGTTTGCGTGGGCTGCGCTATGATCTACCAGGAACAGTCAGAAATGCTATACAGGAGGTCGTGAGATAAATCTCAACCCCTTGAATGGCTAGCAAATAAGGCGCGTCTGAATTAAGCCGTATAATTGAAAAATAATTGCACAATAACAAGCACCTTTTGTGATCCCGGAACTCAGGGTAACAATGAGGAAGCCGTGGCTAAATAGGCATGAGCCACAGAATAGGCGGTGATGAAAGAGACGTACACCAAAAGGAACAGGAAGAAGCGTCGATATACGCTAACAGAAATGAGCGAGTATCTTGGTATGCACTCGTACCATGCAAAAGCTGTACCTCGCTCAGTAGGATTGTATTGACCCAAGGAAATTGAGACATACCACGAAGAATAAAAGGCAAAAGGGCGAATAAGATGGCTAGGAGCATAGGGGGGAGAACACCTTGAATGATGCCAGGAATCGGATTGGGAGCTTGATAAACACACAGTGAGTGACATCTTCGGCTCAATTTCAGATTTCAGCACAATACCTTTGCAAACCCATGCCAACCAACTGTTGGAAAGAGAATTTAAATGGACTGTCCGCAACATGAATGCTGTACCTACTGTACGCGGTTGCAAAGGTCGTCAAGATTGCTCAAAGTTCCAATAAATGCGACGGGAAAACCCCAGACGATAATAAGGCCGATAGTAGCGAGCCATGAAATAAGGTATCGGGACCGCATTTCTAGAGCTCCGTCATCCAAATTTTGCCAAACAATATCTTTAGGGTTAGCCTCCATCCATTTGTCGTACATCATCAACGGCTAGAGAGGCGTGAGCAGTTGGGGATATAAAAAAGTAGCCCAGGCGAAAATACCTCATGGTAACTAACGCATTGTGCAAGAACATGCGCACCCATTTGAAGATTGCAACGTATAAATGCACTGCCTAGTGGTTTACCTTCTATCATGTTCATACGATGGTCTTTAATCATCCCGTTCAGTCGGACAATCTCATTCTTTTAGGTATATGAGGCCACAGACACCAAGTCCAAATGACAACGCGTACCTTGCACCAGTCAATTGTATCCACTTTCGGTCCAAACAGGCCAATCCTGTGCTTTGGTCGATTGGCCAGAGGGACCAATTCAGTCAGAAGTTCGTATGATGGGGTCGGGATCACGAGAACATCGTCAGCATTCTCGATATCTTTAGACCTGGACTTGTGGGCTTTATGGCGAGCCTTCTCCTTTATACGCCAGGCCTTTGTCGCCGTCACTAGAAGGTTCGCCTCTGCTGCTTCCAGTTTCCTACATATGTCCTGCCGTTCCTTAAAGATTTCGTTCAATGCACTGTGCTCGCGTAGAATCCAGACATTGTCGACGCCACCGGGAACAAAGCTCGCAAATGTTCGTAAGTCATGCTCAGTAGCAAGCTCGTCTGGCAGGGAAGTGATCAGGACAGTCCGTGCCTGAGCGAGGCGGGAATGAGATTTGCTGATGAGAAATTGGTGGCGCATATGCACAAAATGCAACATCTCGCGCCGTATCATATAGATGACAAATACTAAACTGATGATCAGCTATTCATATTCAAAGGTTTGACCCACAACAATGCTTACTCGTCAAGACATAGACGACGGCTACATGAGCACCAAGACGGGGTTGGTCTTTGGGATCAATAATGCTGAAAAGAGTAATTGAGTTAATACGTTGATGCAGATTTCGATGCTCGCACTTGTTCCAAGAAATACGATCCAAGCCCGACTGAGAATTTTTCACATTGGCGGCAATCACAGGAACTATGACGGCGAAAGTCAAGGCTGTGAAGGTGAGGAAAATCCATACGAGCATTTTTAGGAAACGCAGAAACATATATCTTTAATAGAGAATGTCGATCGAATGTGGTAACAATGAAGAACATTTAGCAAACATACGCGTCGAGGCCATTCTTATGGATCTGCAAACAAAGATGAGCTGTTTTATATTTCATCGTATCATAGAAGTACACACGATGTCATCCGTGGGAGAGCGAATGACTGCAATTAACCACTTCCAGAGGTTGGAAGGCAGTTCTTGAGCCCGTTTACTGCATAATATGAATGGTCAAGGAAGTGGTTACAGTACATACAGCGAAATACAACACACTCTGGAGGTGGAAGACGGGTCCGTGGGCTGTATATCCTGGAGAACTTCCGTTTTAACACAACGAAAGCCCCAACCTCGATAACGAGAAGTGCTGCATTGGTGACGAGGGCAGTCAAGAAAGTTCGGCTCGTATTACTGTTGCCGCTGGCTTGTGTGGACGTTATGGTAGACATTGAGGCCTAAAGGCCTTGAGTGGAAGCCTTGTAGGCTCTCAGTCAGGGAAAGATGAAGCAGGAATGAAGAAAAGGAAGACCAGCCCAAGTACATGTTGACAAGCGAAATGCTCACCATCAAGATCGCATGGAAACATGGCTTTAGCGAGGCACACGAAAGAGGCACATATATGTACCTAATTAATACATATGTTTTTTTGCAACAATTCAAATTATTCAGGAGTTGAAATTGTCATGCAAATTTCCTGTGACGTCCTTTAAGTGACTATCCATAGGAGTGTGTGACCGAATAACTAGAAGCATAGAAGTAGTGATAGAATCGTCTCTTATCATTTGTCAACTTGTCATTCACACTTTGATCAAGTGGCAAAGCTTGTGAGATAAGTAACGACGTATTTTCCTTTTCTGACCTTAATAGGATGGAACTGGTGATGGAACAGCTATTAGAATTGGATAAATAAAGTACAAATTACATCGTTCCCAAGCAGACCTGTTCCTACCTACGACCCACTATATTTTTGCTGCACCTTTCTTCTGTTCCTTCAATAGTGCAATTCTCTGTTTGGTCCTATTCAGAGTTTTTACATATCTTGTACCAACTTTACATACCTGCTTCCGCTCTTCTTTGCGACGTGCCATCTCTGCGGCCTTATCCTCTTTGCTCATATCGGATAAGCTAGGAGACGATAGAATGGATGATGGTGCGTGTTCAAGTCGATCGAACTTCTGATCACGAAGGAACGACTTTGTGGTTTGTGTTGAGGATGGGGTTGTGGTTGGATTCAGACTTGGGCTCTGAGAATCAGAATTGGTAGAAAGAGGCCGTGCTGTACCAAGACCAAGACCCGCGGCGGTCATTGGTATGTGAACTGCCGGCGCCGGTGCTGTCTCGAATGCGCCTGGCCAAGTGTATGACCGTCAGTAGTGGTGTGGGATTAATTAGGGTTATTAACTCACTCCAGTCGTCTTCATCAGCATTGACATCGATGAGATCATCATTTCCCCACGGATTTTCGGCGGCAGCAGAAGTTGCGGCGTCGTCCGCCCATTGTTCTGCGAGGATGGTGGCTGTAGTGCTTAAAGGTATTTTGTTGCCACCGAGTTGTAAACCCTTTGATCGCGATGTGGATTGGTGTAGAGGAGAGGAAAGTGGAGTAACTGTTGCAGACGTTTGTGGCACGTTTAATGGAGAACTATTTAAAAAGGCATTTCTGTCGTCTTTGAGAGAAGGTGGTCGATCCGTGGTTCCAGCACCAGCGCCAATGGCGGTTTGTAGATCTGATGTAATAAGCTGTTGAAAATGAGCGGATGCCAATGCTTTCTGATTTGCAGTGTACGAGCCTTTTTCCCAAAGGAAGAGATCGCCCAACCGGCCAGAGACCCCGCTGCCCCAGCGGCGGTCGTAACAAGAGTAGTCGAGTCGTGAGGGATACCAGTGCCCTCAGCCGTATCAGAAAGCGAGTTTTCGGGCTGTGTAAAGTTTGCTAGCACGAAATCGGCTTACAAGGGATCACTGACCATCGTAGCCGCATGACTTTCCAGCCTTTTAACGAAGAGTTCTATGGCTTTGAAGGCCTGATCTCTAACAAGTCTTCAGGGAGTTCAGACGTAAGTCACCTCACAATCAGGAAAGGCCGTACTTCTCTTTGTCAATCATCGCGAAAGCAATGTTGGGGATGACTTTATTTGCCATATCTTCGACTTCAAAGCAGTCGATAGTGGCCATGAATGCCATGAGTCCTGCGACTCGTGCGTGAACGAAAGTGTCTCGAATGGCGCGTGAAAAGGCCGGAACCAGCACTTTCTTCTTTGTATGATACCCCAAAGTTGGACCAAGGCGACCAATAAGTATACAAGTGTTAGTTCTTATTGATGCTTCCGGATCGGTTTGCATTTTGGCAAGGTATCGGAGAAGATCGTTGTTTAGAATGCGATCTGTCAACTGAAAAAGACTTGTATGAGCGAAGTCACTAGATGCGAGCGGATACTTAAACGCTGCTGACTTTTGGAGCCAGAAGAATAATGGACTTGGTTGTGGCCTCGCGAATGACGGCCACTGTATCCGAAAAGCCAGTCGACTAAGAGGACATTAATATGAAAAGCTAGTACGGACAGAAGAGAAGCCCATCGTACAAGGTGAGGAAAAATCTTGTCGCTCACAGTCTTCTTATCAAGCTTATCTGCATATTCTGGGAGATGGTCCAACAAGGCCATTCGATTTCCACGATCAGGGCTAGCATAGAGTTTAATGAGCGGCACCAGAATCACTGTGGGGTATTCTTCCGGTGACACATTGGAACCGAATTGTAGAACCAGTGGTAAAATCGCTGCAGCTGATGCACCTCCGTACTCCAAGGCGGTTACGAGCGAGGGTAACACGCGATTTGATGTGAATTCTGGTGGGAATGACGTTGAAGATTCTTTAAGAGCTCTTTGACAGTCATTCAACTCAAGTTCATTAAAAGAGAAACGAAATTGCTCACCGAAGGAATGTATTCTTTTCCACCTCACTTCCCAATGCAAAGTTGTCTAACCCAAGACAAACCTTGACAAGCTTGTTAGATGCGAAAAATCCATTATCTATCATCCCAATCTCGAGGAAGGCCTTGGGAGTTTGTCGCCCTTTCGGATTTGGATTGAGGAGCTT
Source organism: Tephrocybe sp. NHM501043 (assembly GCA_018855915.1). Taxonomy (NCBI): domain Eukaryota; kingdom Fungi; phylum Basidiomycota; class Agaricomycetes; order Agaricales; family Lyophyllaceae; genus Tephrocybe; species Tephrocybe sp. NHM501043. Next base: position 304,186 of record JABCKO010000001.1, read on the forward strand.
CTTATAGGAAGTAAAAACAGTCTGAGGTATTAATCCGCTAGAAGAAACAGTTGGCGGGGGATGAGGAGGGTGAGCTGTAGCAGGCGGTCCTTGCATTGGATTGAAGACTGTATGCAGGAGAAGGCCGAGCGCGTAGGCATCAGCAGCAGCAGGTTCGCCGCTGAAGGAGCAATCAGAAAGTGTAAAGGGCTGTTCACTATACAGTACATACTCTTTCAGCACAGACCAGCCTCCTTTCTTGACTTCGGGAGTTGCCCATGAGGATGAATCAGGATATGTCGCACCTAGGGTCTATTGTGCATCATCAAGGCAATGCAAAAATAAATAAATAAGGCACCTATGGAAACTTACATATAGAATCGGGGACTCTTCTTTTGGGTTACTGAATAGTTCAAAACCGCCGAGCTTCCATTCGCCAGAAGGAGAGATAAAAATCGAATTTATGTTTACTTTCCCGTGAGTTGAGGCACAAGGATCATTAAGGAAGGTCAGAGCAACCTGGAAGGATGTCAATAAACTCAAATCGCTGTCTCAGGAGTCTCTCAGATCGTGACGTACAGAGATCCGGTGTAAACCCCAGAGTAGCCAATCCTCCCTTGGTTTAGCTTCTCGTGTAGACCATGTTTTCAGAACACTTTGCAGGGGTCTGACGCGCTCTGTCATGATATAGATCGTTGTATCTGTCTCCACTGCGTCCATGAATTTCAGAACATCTGGATGACGAGTCGACCTGAGCTTCCGAAGAGCATTGGTTGCAAACTGCTTGTTGTTCCTCTTCGATTGGTCACCAAAATCATATTCAAAAACCGACACTAGACTTCCATCATCCTACAGGCAGATTTCAGAAGATAAACAGTATGCTTGGACGCGACTCGCACCCGCTTTGTACCATCATACAAATCACATACGCCATCCAAAGATATGACCTTTGGTCCGAGGGAGAACGGTAGGTTGAGGCCAGATTTCAGAACTAGAGAGGAAACAGCAGCCGATCCAAGAGTCCTGAGGTAGTCCATTATGCGACAGGCGCTATTATAGTACTACTATGGAAACACGTTCAGAAGATCGTGACCTGTGCTGATGGCTGTGCAATTGAGAAGTTGATGGTAAACATTGACAAAAGGTTTCCCATTTGGCGTCTATCCTCTCACTCTTGGTATTGAATCTCTCAAGCCTTTGATCCAGCTGCCCATGAAAATACCCCGGACATCACGACCTTACATACTCTAAGGATGGTCATAAACGAGGTTCAAAGCGCAGGCCCCAACATCACCCTAGCGCCTTGTATGCCGTCCACAAATGATGCTACCCGCGAGCCTACCATGAACGAGCTGGAACGCGAACTACCTACTGTGATGGATGGCCAAATACCACTCGGAGACCTAATTTCCCGAGTCATGCAAGCAATCTATGCAGAACTGGCAGAGTTGGCGGAAACGTGTGTTGACTATCATTCAAGAATTCTTCTACAGCCTGACACAACTCTTAGGATGCCAAACATGTCTGATAGCGCACGAAAACGAACTTTGGCAGACTGGGTAGTGAAGACAAAAAAACAGGTGGTGAAGTTGTACGCTGTAGCAAAGTGGGCACGAGATGCAGAGACAGTTCAGAAGTGTATGGTGCGTTTGTTCGACTTTTCACACAGGTGCAGAATGTTAATACAGTTCCAGAACATTACGGCCTTCCTTATGACGCAGAACCACCAATTTGAAGGTGCGATGGAAGGCTTGAAATATGCTAGGGAAAGTTTGGATCCTGCAAGGCGAGAATTGCAGAACCTGCGCAATACCTGGTAGCCTTACCTTCATTATGAACAGGCTGAGGAACCACGATCTGCTGACTTCTCTGGATGTCTTGATGACTGGCTCTTATTTGAGACTTCCGACCTGTATCACGGTGCGCATTTCTTTCCGCCTTTCGAGTTTCTTCAAATCCGAGCATAAGCCTAGAAATCTATAATACCAGTGAAACCTTTGGCGGATTCAAAGATAGCACAGACGCTTGGAGATATGGAGGATGTCATACGGTATCGCTTGCGGGTTTCTGAACTTGTACCCGTCGAGATGTCGCGATATCGTATCGGTCAGTGACTCATCAAATTATATTCATTAGAGACTGAATTGATTTGGTAGCCGATGGACGAGTTTACTTCACTGTTCCAAAACTGTTCGAGGCGTCTTTGTGTTTGCGTGGTGCACAATCAGACGATGGATGGTTTTTTGTCCATGTAGAGTTTTTGATCAAAATAGGTGGCGACCTTACTGGCTTGCAAGGTCGGTCTCAGGATGTCGTTTTTGATGAGCTATACACTCACCTTGTTCAGATTTTCCTCGGATACCAACAGGTATCATGAAGCGGCACATCACTGACGAGGCGGATGCTCGTCTAGCTTTCTACCTTCCTCTTCCCACGGAGATTCAACCTGACATCGAGATATCACAACGACCGCTTCTTCCGCAAGGTCTTATTGATACTCCACTAGTTCGACTGTACAACTTCCTTCGTGGGTTGGACTTTTCGTTCCTCATTGACCTCTGGAACCTAATTCATTTACTCAGAAATGATGTCCCTATCATACCAATTAGAAATTTTGTGGTATCAGGTAATTTGTACTTGTTCTCAAAACTCTGCCATCTTCCTTAATCCACCTTTTTCAGGCCCAGCGGATGCGATCATTAGGATGGGCTGACTATCTGACAGTCGATATGAGCCAAAATCGCAAAATAATGACAGTATCTTATTGGATGTGTGTTCTTGCTTACGGTGTTCTCCATAATCCTCCTAACATTTTTGTGGCAGTCGGCGACCGCCGTTACCCACTCGCCAAAACAGGGTCAAGCTTCCTCAACTCGGTGGGACTATCAGAATTTCAATCATCGAATCACGTGGGACAATAAAGGCAGGACCAGGGCCAGCTCGATCGCCTAAGAGCAGGGCATTTGCCCGATTACAACGCAGAGCGAAGCTAGGCGATGAAATGGCATCGGATGAGGTCGAAGGCTTGAGGTTCCACCTCTCGTGGGAACCCGCTAAAGGCGCACTTGGGGTGAATGTGTCTTCTGGCATAATGCCTGATGATATCTTGCACATTGTACGTTCATCCTTGTCCACATACTATCTTCGTTGACACTTCCCTAGGATGCCGACAACCTTGACTTTGAAAGTATCCTCCTTCGTGTGATCGAGACCCATGCCCACTCTGTTCTCGAAATCTTTCAACATCAACTGCAAAACGGTCAAACCCGGGCTGTCTTCTCACCTCCGGGTATTGTCACTCTCACCAAAAACGGTCAGCTCCTGTTATTCCCTTTTTTTCTGCAATCATTGAAGGTACCTGTTCGCAGAAGGTGCTCAGGCGCTTCGGGTGCATCTATGTGCCGATGAAGTTGTCATCATGACCATAGATTCTAGAACTGGCCGCCTGAATCTTCGTGATACTGGGGACTTGGCGGCGGCTGGGCGTGGCCCGCGATTCACAGCTTTATCCGAACAGCTGAACGAGAATCCCATTCTTCTAAACGAAGCCTTGAGACACTTGAGACTAATGGTGAGCTTCGCTTATTTTAAAAATGTCTTACATTTAAATTATTCTCAATAGACCATTACGGACCTTGCTGAACAAAAGGCCAACTACCTTGGCCTCCAGAGCTTCCGCCGGCGAAATTTCAAGCAAGAAGGTTCGTATTTTATGGTTGGCTGCGATATCAAACTTTAAATAATGTGTAAAATCCCCACAGAACTGGTTAAACTAGGCCCATCAACCTGCGGGACGCTTTACATACAACTTTCCAATTTTCCTAATCACTATCTTGTCCTGGTCATCACCGATGAACGGTTTCGATATGCCCTCATCACCACGCGGATTATGACAGAGTCGATGTACGCAGAAATGATTATGGAGGATATCGCCTGGTTAGATTTTGATCGAATACATGGCGAAGAAATTGTCATTACTGCACATACGGGCCTTTCAGACGTGCGCATAGGGAAACGGAAACGAGGCAGTGATGCTAGCCTATTGAATGATGTGGGAGCTGGAAGTGTTGATTCTGGGTGAGCAATTTACATTAATTATTCTCTATTCTCATATGCTAATGTGATCCTTAGTTTTAATCTCGAAACACCAGTCCTGCGTGAGCTGTATAGCTACTGTTGGTGAGTCAATCTCTTTTTCTCCCTCAGAAACTTACTGCATGACTTGGAACAGTGCACGGGTCGCCTATATGAATGTTGAAAGACAGTTCAAATTGCGAGGCATTCCGTTTACCCACGTGAACCCTACAAGTGGTGCCCCTGTGACACTGGAGCTAGCTCATATCCAGTCATCGCTTGCGCGTTCTGTACCTGCCCTTTGTGTGCAATCAGACGACATCTTATCTGGGGCACCTGCTGCTGAAGCCGCTATGCCAAATATACGGGTCATTCCATTGAATTGGTGGTCGGAAAAGAATGCTCAGGTTACTATCCCTTATTTCTCTAGGCAAGGGACCCCATTGATCGTCTCAAAATAGGTGGTTACATCAGTGAAGCTTAAATACGTCCAGCAGCCTATGGGGAAGACAGCAGGGACAAGTGCCGTCATCCGGCCCTCGAAGCGGATCATTTATGACACAACGCAAGCCGTTGTTTCCTTTCTCTCTGAGAACGTGAACACGTGTGTCGACGAGTTTCTCGAAGAATGGGCCCGTGTCTCAAAAATGGTTGTGATCGCTCGGGAGGGTACGCTAGCCTAGCATGTCATTGCCCGGTAATCATCTCCTGACTGATATTTTCAGTTGCCCAGATGGCCAAGGAGAGTAGTTGGGATGACGTGCGGCTCCTTTCTTTTGACCTTCAAACCGTGGAATTTGCCTATGCCCAGGTGTGATGCTACAAATCCCTCAGCCACTAGTCAACTACTAATGTTCACCAAATAGGACTATACAGTGTCCATTTCCTGCGAAGACCAGCTCTCCCCAATGGGTGGAAATTTCGACCTTAGATTTTCTCGATGTAAACGACCGTATGCCGGGCAAAAACAAGACAATCATGAGTTTTTCAATCCTCACGACGATGCAGAGCCTTTTTTGCGTCATATCTTGCGGCACGGGCACGGCCGGCTAGCTCCTTCCCTGCATCGTCTAGTCAATTTGTTACGGGACACCCTCCCAGTCGTCAAAGTACTCGAGGAAATACGACAAAAGGGCGAACAAGATGGGCGTAGTGTTGACACATTTGCAAAAGCTGCAGGGTGGCATCGATTGTTGGAAACAGACCATAGGTGTGTGTGATCACCGAGTTTTTTTTCACGTTCACTCAAACGTTTTACCAGCCATGGTATCGATTTCCGCTCCATGACTGAGCAACGTGTTGCGATCCTCGATGCATCATTTTCTCTATTTGATCCTGCAGGTTCGAAGGGCGCTGTTGAAGCTGGCGCTAGAGAGTTGTTAGGGCTCAAGCCCATCCCACAATTCAAGGAAATTGTAACGGATGCCGTCCAGGACATGATCTCTTTGGGCAAACTTCAGCCTGGAAAAATCGCTGTCATTGATGTTGGGGTCATTTGCGATACAGGAACAGTTGGTGAACTTGGGAAGACTATTCATTCCAAAGTTGTCGCTTCTTATACCTAAATTTAATTCCTTGTTATATTTTATCCATTCGTTCATCGCATATCACATACAGCATACATTGTACAAAAAATATAAGACTCAACCCTGTATCGCCTCTATAATGCCACTAATCTGATATTTCGACATAGCAAGGTTGATGATTGGGAGATGGAGAAGAAACCGACATGGAGGACATCATGTGAATCAGGCCTATTGTGTCGCCATCTCCACCTAAAATAGGCTCCTCTGAGCTCTTGGTCTCTTGGTGCCTGTGCCACGATGGCTCTGGCACATGTACAGTGTCATCCCTCAAAATAGTCTCAAAATCAAAGAATTCGCTACTTGAGTTGGGACGAGTAGTTGTCGAATAGTGCTTCTTGGCAAGAGTTTTGGGATCCGACCTCTTGATGGACACAGTATGTGCTGTAATAGGAAGGTTTTCAGTAGGTCGAACTTTAGGGGGCCTTCCACGTTCCCGAGGCACCATAGGGCCCAGTCCTGCCTTCAAAGTTGTAGCTAGAGATGACCCAGTGGTAGCCAGCGTGGACCGTTGGCTACGTTTCTGGGGAGCATCTTCAGCTGAGGAAAGGTCGGAATCAAAGAGCTCCCCTTCACTAAGATCGCCGATGCGGTGTAAAGAGCTGGGGGCTCCCTTTTGACCCGGAGTGTTGGTTGAGATCGGAGCTTCTGGCTTTCTCTTTTGATTCAGAGGCGAAGACAAAGGTGCTTTCGAAGGACGACCCCGTTTTTTAGGGGTAGCATTCAGCTCGTGTGAGGAGGTAGAAGTATCATCAAAGTCAAAAAGTTCTCCTTCACTTGACAAAGCCGCAATAGCCCGAGATTTTCGTGTTCCAGAGGTCGTAGCCTTTATTCGCTGCTTTGAGGTTTTCTTTCCCAGTAATTGCGGTGTTGGACAGGACTCGCTGTCAGAAGCAAATAGCTCATCTTCGGCCAAATTGAGAATATTTTCGTCCACAGCTGATACGCCTCCAGCCACACGTCGATATGAGCCACGAACGATATCGCCCCAAAGGATATACGTGTTACAGGAGGGGCATGTTCCTCCCCGGGGGATGAAAGCCGTTGAGGCGGAAGTAGAATCAAGAAATTTCTTGGATAAACATGTGATATGAGAGACTGCCGTGCAAGATCGGCTTGGACACAAAGCCGTTGAAAGAGCATCCTGCTTGATATAAAACAATTGGTCTGGGACGTTGATAAGAAATACTCACTGTAGTGTAGTTCATGACTTCTTCCTTGCATACCAAACAATGCAAAGGGGAATTGGTGGCGAGAAGAGCAGTATTCTTTGACAGATATGTAGAAGTGAAATGTTCTAAGGGACAAAAGATAGAAACATCGAATGTGCAATAATTGAGAATGGAGTTGCTGACCATCTTTAACGTCAATAGATTCTTGACGGCCAGTACCAGCTTCACCCGACTTTCCATCCACTCCTTCAAGTTCGATGCTGCACGTGAACCCAGGAGGCATTGGTGGGGCGTCTCGAAGAGCCTCTGTCCATGCAACAACGGCCTGCTTTGAAAAAAGCTTGACGTGCAGTGGCCAAGTGTCGTAAGGGTGTTTTGAAATCATCTGACAAACGAGACTGAAGCTAGGATTAGAGGTCGCCGCATCAATCAAGGTTTGCTTGCACATACTGAACGTTCGCTTCGAGGTGTCTCGGCCTACGAGACTCATACAATGCAAGTCCATTCGCATCGCGAAGGTGTCTTGATTTATGAGGGTGCTGCCATGCCCACTCAAATTGTAGAGCAGCCTTGATGATATGCACGTTAACAGCATGAAGCAGACAGTGAACGACCTGCTCACTAGACGCGAGGGAAAGCCGTGGACAATCATTGCCATTACCCAGGGCCGACGGGAGCGTGTCTTGAAAGCGCCTTGCTTGAGTTCTCCATTGTGCTGCCTAGCATCATTTGTCAGGCGTGGTTAATCTCCAAGTACACAGCCATTCACGATGACCTTATTCGACGAGGAGGGTTTGGAGTACTTCCTACGTATGTCCTGAGATTATACAAGCTCAGGCGATGTAAGACTTGGTATGTAACACCAAAGCTACTCACGCTCTTGACAGGGGTGTTTGAATGGATCGGAGCAGATAGCAGGCGTAAAACGGGGGGAATACATGTGAAAGCAAGGACGATCGTGACCCCAACGCCTTTCCACGAGAAGCCATGGTCCTGACTCCTGAAGCCGTTTGCAACGGTCAAGGTCCTACAAGGCAGGAACTTGGGGGAAGAAAGTTGAAGAAAGCGGTGAACAAGGACGCCCACGTGAGTGGTAAGACGATCAGTGGGTTTACATTTTTCCCATCTCTCTACCAAATGCACGACTGTCTACTGTACTTACTACGATGCTACCCTCCCAATTAAAAGGTAACCGTCCTGTGAACTATTTGGACAAGCTCTGTATAAGTTGCGGATGACGCCTGTGGCGATCTTCATACCCATGCGCTCATAAAATGACAGAGCAGGGATATTGGATGTAGCGACGTTGGTATGAACCAAGGTCTTGTCAGTTAATTTGCAAGTGGTCACAGAGTGGTCGCGGAAATAACTGAAGACTTGTTTGACAAGAAGACGGGCGATGCCCTGCTGCTGATAAGCAGGAAGTACGCCGAGAGTGAGGATTTCTATGTGGGGGGTCGCGTGCAACAGCGGTACCTCCGTATCGGACCCTTCGTTCAGGGGCGGGGACTCTAGTTCCCAGACACGTGGGTTCTCTTGAAGAGAGGCAGAGATAAACGCGACAGGGCTGTCCGGATTTGCAAACTTATTGTACGCCACCAAACAGACTCGACCAGGAAGGAGGGCAAGTTGGATGAAAAAGGAGAGGGGATAATTAACTGGAAGAAGGGAAGACTGGGTCAATTGAACAAGGCATTTCATGTGGCGAGACGACGTCAACTTACATGAAGGGCGCGTACTCTTGGGATGTCGACGGATGTCAAGGGTTTAATGATAAGATTTGAAGTAAGGTTTGCCATCGAGGAATATTATACAGCTTGCAAGGATTATCAAACCTGAATGGCGGTGGCCTGCATTGAAGAGCAGCGAGTTGGATGGCTCTTACGGGTCTCCGACGGAGACACGAGTGGGAGGAGATGTCCGACGACACTCGAGTTTTGGATGACACGCCATGTGATTCAGGTTTCACTTCATCGCGGCGCCCATCAGAGAGATTCGGGGTTGTTGAGAGGATATTTCTGGTCGTTCTGTCCTCATAGAAGGTCGGGTGAAACCGGTGAGTCTAGCATGGCTGCGTCTTGCGATTCGATCGAGTCCTGATGAGACCATAGTCCTGGGTCCCTCCGGGGATTGAGGGATGAGTTTTCTTGGGTTGGCCGCTATAAAACCAACTAATTTCCGGGTCTTCCTTTCCCGCACTCACTACCATCGTCCACATACGGTCTATTCCAAGCTCCTGTTAGCACAGGTAAGTTCAACAAACCGCTACACAGCTCAACACGGAGGACGGCATGTCACGGGACGGATCATAATTTCAGTGTCCCCGCTCCTATATAACACTCCTCGTGTCCATAACACCATCTCATCTTCTTTTAACAGCCCCCTAACACACCCAACATGGTCCTCCCTCACCATACCCCTTATGTTACCCCTCAGATCCTACACAAGAACTACGCCCAGGCGCACGACACTGAACAGTTTGGCACTTGTACGTGCCCAATGCCTGCCCACTAGGATTTTTCTGATCATAACCCGTATCTAGTGATCGGCAAGGACCTAGAGTATTTCTCTCAGGCTGGCTTCGAGATGGACAAGATCCATCTCAAGCGCAACGCTCCAGTTGCCCAGCTCTACGAAGATGCGATTCGCAACGAAGGGGCCATCATCTCCTCTTCTGGCGCCTTGATCAACTTCTCTGGGAAGAAGACTGGACGTAGCCCCAAGGATAAGCGCATCGTCTTTGAGGAGACAAGCAAGGATAACATCTGGTGGGGATCAGTCAACATCAAGATGGACGAACGTATGTGGCGGTGGCTTCAAGCAAGACAGCATGCTCATTATCTATGTTTCAGACACCTTCGAAATTAACCGCGAACGCGCAATCGACTACCTCAACACCCGCGAGAACGTTTATGTTTTCGACGGTTACGCTGGGGTGAGCTGTGTGCTCGCGTTGCAATCACCGCAGCACTAACGGTTGCATCGCTGGCAGTGGGATCCTCGTTACCGCATTAAAGTGCGAGTTATTTGTGCTCGTGCATACCATGCTCTCTTCATGGTACGTCATCATAAATTTTCCCGAGTTGCCTTATTAGGCAGCTCGTGCCCCGCTTCCACCGCTCACCACAATTGCAGAATAACATGCTTATTCGTCCTACCCCCGAACAATTGGCAGACTTTGGTGAACCCGACTTCATCATCTACAATGCTGGCCAATTTCCTGCCAACCGTTTCACCAAGGGAATGAGCTCTACGACGTCTGTCGAGATCAACTTCAAGCGCATGGAAATGGTTATTCTCGGCACCGAGTATGCTGGTGAGATGAAGAAGGGTGTTTTTTCCGTGATGGTGCGACCTTTGTTCTGCCTAAAAACGCTTTCCTATTAATAGACTTTTTTCTTCCCAGCATTATCTTCAGCCTGTTAAATTTGGCCAACTTTCACTTCATTCCTCCGCCAACGTCGGTATTAAGAAGAATGATGTCACGCTCTTCTTCGGCCTTTCGGGAACCGGCAAGACCACCCTCTCTGCGGACCCCAACCGCCTCCTTATCGGCGACGACGAGCACGTTTGGTCAGACACTGGTGTCTTCAACATCGAGGGTGGTTGTTACGCCAAGTGTATCAATCTCTCTGCCGAGAAGGAGCCCGATATCTTCAACGCGATCAGGTTCGGCAGCATTTTGGAGAACGTAGTCTATAACCCAGCATCTCGTGTTCCCGACTACGATGATGTCAGTATCACTGAGAATACTCGCTGTGCATACCCTATCGAAGCTATCCCCAATGCCCAAATCCCTTGTGTTGTCGATCAGCAACCTTCCAACATCATCATGCTCACCTGCGACGCCTTCGGTGTTCTCCCCCCTGTGGCGAAACTCACTCCTGAGCAGGCCAGCTATCACTTCCTCGCCGGATACACTTCGTAAGCCCCTCCATCAACTTGATTCTTTGCACTTCTAAGCATTCTCGCAGAAAAACTCCTGGGACTGAGGATGGCGTTTTGGAGCCTATTCCCACTTTTTCAACGTGCTACAGCGCTCCGTTCATCGTTCTCCATGTAAGTCTTATTCCCCATCGTATTGCGGATATTGCCTCATCGTTCATACCATGTACAGCCTGGACGATATGCAGAGATGTTGGCAGAACGTATGGCTAAACACAACGTTGACTGCTGGCTCATCAACACTGGCTGGACTGGTGGCAAGTTCGGGACCGGCAAGCGCTGCCCTCTCAAATACACTCGAACCATTGTCGACGCTGTCCACTCCGGTGAGCTTGCCAAGGCCGAATTCGAAAACTTCGGCACGTTCGGCCTTTCTATACCTACATCGCTCGAAGGCGTGCCCAGGGAGCTTCTCAACCCCGAACTTGCCTGGCCAGACAAGGCTGCCTTCAAGAAGGAGATTAGGAAGCTCGGTGTCATGTTCCAGCGCGCGTTTGCTTTGTATGAGAAAGATGTCGAGCCCAAGGTCAGCAGGGCAGGACCTCAGCTGGATTGATTGGAAGCGTCGAGTAGACAAGAAAGCACCACAGACATATAATTGGAGGCACTGTATATCATTCTACACTACGACTTGGACTGAATAGAAACGAAAATTGTACCATTTCACTCGTTATGCAATATGTTGAATTCTTTCATAGCGCGCAGGGGATTTGGGGAATCGAATATCGAACGTTGGCTATGGCTATCAAAGAATTCTTGTAAAATTATCTTGAATGTAGCCTAGGGCACTCGATAGACTCTGTTGGTATAAAATACAAAACGGAAATGTTCAAAATAAATATTGAGATCCGTAGATCTACCACTCCGGGAAAGCGTGTCATCCTTGTGCAGGGGCCATGCTAATCTTCTCTGTATCGTTCCAATTTTTTCGTATGTCACCCCGAAGGGGACAAATAATAGCGTGTCTCATGAGATAGCATCACAAAGAGTTTGCTTTTTGTTCATCGGACGGGGTAGGCAGGTGCATCAATTTCTGATCAGATCTGTTGTCATCCACTACCCAAGGAAATATTTACTTACTGGCACACTTGCTCAACACTTACTACGTATCGCTCGTATGCAATGATCACATTTTCTATCCCGCCATGCACTACCGACTTACTGGGTCTTGAACCTAGCATATTATCCAAATAAGTCATATCAGCAGATCGGCTACTATCACCTAATTTCACTTGATCATGCTCTGCTTGTTACTTGGACTATGTAGTGGCGAGCTTCGGGATACGCTTACCTCAGCGCATCTTCAACAACAAATTCAGGTCAACTACGCTTTTTGA